>PVKW010024370.1:15181-32182 GCA_004027895.1 Orientallactaga bullata
GAAAGAGAGAATGAAAGAAAGAAAAAAGAAAGAAAGAAAGAGAGAGAGAGAAAGAAAGAGAGAAAGAGAGAGAGAGAAAGAAAGTCAGTCAGGTATGGTGTTACGCAACCTGTAATGCTGACACTTGGGAGATAGAGGCAGGATCAAAAGTTCAAGGTTGGTCCATTGCAGAAGAGGTGGCAACAAGAATGTAACAGCAAAAGGAAGGGTAGGACTGCTTACAGTGCAATCTTCCAGACACAAAATGGCCTGGATATCCATGACCTCATAATGTCTGACACTACCTACACAAGGCCATCATAATAGGAGGAAAAGATGACGACATCAAAATAAAATAAAAGAGAGACTGATTGAGAGGGGAAAAGGAGGAGACCATGTTCCAACTGCCTATCTGCCATCTGATCCCCCATGTTTCTCTGTCTTTCTCAATGGCAAATCCATCCAGCAAACCACCTTTCTGGCTTCAAGGCCACTTCACACTCTCCCCCTCCAGGTAGGCCTCCTCCACTACTCTGCTGGCATGCACCCTGCTTGCAGTACATGTTCACTGTTGCTTCTATTTTGAATTTCTAAGCTTTGTAACCACACAGGCTATGGGGCAGTCTTTCCAAAGCCAGAGAGAGTCTGAGCACCCCTTAGCCATCTTTTAAATCCTGTTGTCATGACTGAGCATGCAGCAGATATCTGTCTGCTTTAGAAGAAGGTAGAAAACTGGCGGGGTGGTGCACAACCGAAATCCCAACACTTGGGAGGCAGAGGGAGGAGGAAGGTGAGTTCTAAGCTAGCCTAGACTACACAGTGAGACTCTATCTCAAAAGCAAAAGAAAATTAAAAAATGCTTAGAAGGAAGTGAAAACACTTTTATTCTTAGTTCTTGAGCATGGCTCAAAATCAAAGTGTTTGCAATGAAAGCAGAATCACAGGACTAGGTATGTATGTGGTGGCTCAGCTGGTAGAGCACTTGCCACACATGCCCGGAAGCCAAGAGGTAGATTTGATGCTGTCATGGCATACATCACATGCCAGCTTCCTTGTCTCTTTCTGTTTCCCTTTTGTTTTCTTTATTTCTTTAGCAACACCTAAACTGGGTACAGTGGTATGTGTCTTTAAACCTAACATTCAAAGAGGTGGAGGCAGGAGAATCAGAAGTTCAAGATCATCTCTGGCTACACAAGAAACTCAAGGCCAACCTTGTAGATAATAGTTATTTAAAAAACAAAAACAAACAAACAAACAAAAAAACAGATTCAGGGGCTGAAGAGATGGCTTAGTGGTTAAGGCACTTGTCTGCAAAGCCTAAGGACCCAGGTTCAATTCCCCAGGACCCACGTAACCCAGATGCACAAGTGGCACATGTGTCTGGAGTTCATTTGCAGTGGCTAGAGGCCCTGATGTGCCTATTCTCTCTCTCTCTCTTAAATAAATAAATAAATAAATAAATAAATAAATAAATAAATAAAAACAGATTCAGTGCTCCCAACTTTTTAACTGAACAACTGTGGTCCAGTGACAAAGCAGTTAACCACTCTGGGTCTGTCTCCTACTTTTCAAATGCCCATGAGCTTCAAGCCAAGAGGTTAGCACTGGACTATATAATATTCTCATGGTCTTGCCCTTGTCTCTCCTCTATCTCTCACTGGCTCTCCATTTGTATGACCAGAAACTGATGCAAACCATATTTCCTTTCATTCGTGATGAATATAAGACTGAGAGACTAGAGAGGGAAAGAAACAAGAAATGCTAAATTCTTTCCACCCATGATACAATGAAGCTGAATAATAGGAGGTTTTAATTGTTCTCTAGGAGGGAGCTGGATTCAATAGCTCCTTAGCAGACCCCACATTGGCCTTCTCTCTTTCCCTGCAAAGCAATAAGCTTCTAGGTTCTTGAGGGCAGACCCACTAGTTAGCCCGCATCAGTCATTCTTTTTAATGAGGCTCTCCCATTCAGACCCCATTTTCCTGTGCACAATTCATTGTATTAAAAGGCTGCAGCTGCAATTAGGAGGGGAGAATCCAGGCATGTGTTTGGGTTCGAGCTGTGTCCTGTGTGATTTTTCAAATACTTTGGGGTTTGGCAGAAGCCAAGACACATTCTGTCAAGTTCTTTTCCCCCTTCATTTTTAAACCCGTGTGTATTCAAGAGAAATGTGGTCCATCTGATTCTCATTCATTTTTGCTTAACTCAACAAAAAAAAGTTGAAGAACTTTTTTCTGGAAGAACTAGAAAATGTCCAAGCAGTAAATCCAGCCTCTTTAATAGAAGCCTTATTAGACTCTCTCTCTCTCTCTCCCTGCACCCCAAGCAGCTCAACTTTACAGGGCCTTCACGCTTGCTCAACACACCTGGGAGGCCCTTGCTTTTCACGCCTCCCTGCCTGTTGAATCCTACTCCTCGGAGCCCAGGGACCAGGCTGCCTCCTCTATGAGAACTCCCCTCATTGCACAGCTGGCAAATAATTGTGTGAAGCTTTGAGGGCTGCCATCCCTCACTTGTAGTGCTAACTAGCCCCTTTATTCCACACCGCTTTGTGTTGCAGTAGGTTGTTGAGCCAGGTTAGTCAAGCCCTCACGGATGTCTGCTTCAGTGTTAAGCCCTTGACCTTAATTAAAGACCTGCACACGAAACGGCAGACAAAAATTGGCATTTGCGGTAAAGCTCTCGCCAAAAAAACATTAATTATTGTGTCTATGAATGTCCTTATGTGGGCTTCCAGGTGAGAAGTGAACTTGAGGTTTAAGGACCAAAATAACCATGGGCTTCTTCCTCTCTGATAATGACAGCTGTAGAACTCAGCTGGTTCCTTTTTTTTTTTTTTTTTTTTGTCTTGACTGCCAGGAAGCCGAGAGGTAGATCTGATACCATCATAGCATACATCACATGCCAGCTTCCTTGTCTCTTCTCTTTGTTTCCTTTTTCTTTTCATTCTTTCTTTTTTCTTTGTTAAGAACTTGATTTTCTATTTCTATAGTGTTACTTTTTCTTTTTCATTTGTTTTTCTTTTTTGTTTTTTGAGGTAGGGTCTCACTCTAGCCCAAATTAACCTGGAATTCACTATGTAGTCTCAGGTTGGCTTTGAACTCATGGCTATCCTACTGCCTCTGTCTCCCAAGTGCTGGGATTAAAGACATGTGTCATCATGCCCAGCATAGAGTGTTACTTTTTTACTTAATTTTGGGGGGAGTTAAAAAAATATTTTATTTTTATTTATTTGCTTGAGAGTGGGGACAGAGAATGGGCATGCCAAGGCTTTTAGCCACTGCAAACAAATGCCAGATGCATGTGTTACCGTGTGCATCTGGCTTTACGTGGGCACTGAGAAAAGAACCTGGGTCCTTAGGCTTCACAGCCAAGTGCCTTAACTGCCAAGCCATCTCTCCAGCCCCCAAAAATATTTTTTAAAATTTATTTGAGAAAGAAAGACATAATGGGCACACCAGGGCCTTCTTGCCTCTGCAAAGTAACTCCAGATGAATGCACCATTTTGTTGGTCTGGCTTTATGTGGGTGCTAGGGAATTGAACCCAGACTGTCAGGCATTGTAACAAGTGCCTTTGACCATTGAGTTATCTCTCTGGTCCCCGTAATTTTTTAAAATTTATTTATTTACAAGCAGAAAGAGAGAGGGGTGAGGGAAATGGGCATGTGAGGGCCTCTAGCCACCGCAAACTCCAGATGCATGCACCACTTTGTGCATCTGGCTTTATGTGGGTACTAGGAAATCAAACCTTAGTCCTTAGGCTTTGTAGGCAAGCATTGTAACCACTGAGCTATCTCTTCAGCTTTAGTGTTACTTTTTTTTCAAAACCCAGACTTTTAATATTTTTCTATCATCATTCCTCAGCATGTAAGTATAAAATTAGTATATCTTAGAAGGAAAAAAAAAATCTATATTCCCTGCTATGTCACTTGAAGCATTTGTAGAATGGCTGTAAAATATTAGGAAGCTATTCACGACTTCCTCTGTAGAACAGGTCTAGTAATTAAAAACAAGAAGAAAAGTTTGTTCATTTGCTTGAGATGGGATCAAACTCTTTAGCCCAGGCTAGCCTAGTCCTTATGATGTAGCCCAGGTTGGCCTCAAGCTCACAGCAATCTTCTTCCTTAGTCTCTTGAGTATATTACAGACATGTGTCACTATGCCCAATTCAAGGCCCTACACTTTTAATATTTATTTATTTATTTATTTATTTATTTGAGAGAGGAAGAAAAAGAAAGAAGCAGACAGAGAGAAAATGGGCATACAGGGCTTCCAGCCACTGAAAACGAACTCCAGATGCAAGAGCCACCTTGTGCATCTGTGAGTACTGGAGAATTGAACCTGGGTCCTTAGGCTTTGTAGGCAAGTGCCTTAACCACTAAGCAATCTCTCCAGCCCTCAAGGTCCTACTTTAAAAAAAAAAAAAAAACTTTTAAAAAACTGGGGCTGGAGGGATGGCTTAGCAGTTAAGGTGTTTTCCTGCAAAGCCAAAGGACCCAGGTTCAATTCCCCAGGACCCATGTTAGCCAGATGCACAAGAGGGCACATGCATCTGGCATTCGTTTGCAGTGGCTGGAGGTCCTGGCGTACCCATGCTCGCTCGCTCTCTCTCTCTCTCTCTCTCTCCCTCTTTGTCTGTCAAATAAATAAATAAATATAAAAAAGGAAAAATATTGTTTATTACAGAAATAGTATTTATTTATTTGCAAGGTGGAAAAGAGAGGAGAGAGAGAGCATGGACATGCCAGGGCCTCTTGCTGCTACACACAAACTCCAGACGAATGCGACACTTTTTGCATCTGGCTTTATGGTGGGTACTGGGAAATTGAACCCAGGCTGGTAGGGTTTGCAGGCAAGTGCCTTTAACCACTGAGCAATCTCCTCTGGCCCCTTAAAACATTTCTATTGACACTTCCCTACATGAACATGATGTGTTTTGATCATAATCCCCTCCCATTACCTTCTCTGTTCCCCTCTCCCACCAACCCTCTCTTTCCAACTAGTTCCTCTTCTAGTTTGATGTCCTGTCTTTTCCTCTTGCCCTCTTCCACCATCCATAAAGGAATGGTGATGGGCCCAATGCTGAGCAGGCCTTGTGTAGGTAAGGACAGCTCCATGAGGTCACGAAGGCTATGGCCGCTTCCTATCTAGAAGACAGCATTCCAAAGCACTCCTCCTCAACCTCTGGCTCTTTCTACATTCTTTCTAGCCCCTGTTCTGCAATGTTCCCTGAACCTTAGAAGGTAATAGAAATCTCCCCCCATTTAGCATGGAGTCACAGTCACTTATTCTCAGCACTTTGACAAGTTTTGAGTCTCCCCAGTAGTCGTCACAATCTGCAATAGACTTCTCTTGCCTGGCGTGGTGTCGCACTCGGGAGGCAGAGGTAGGAGGATCGCTGTGAGTTCGAGGCCACCCTGAGACTACATAGTTAATTCCAGGTCAGCCTGGACCAGAGTGAAACCCTACCTCGAAAAAACACAAATGCAAACAAAAGGAGCTTCTCTCGTCATGACATCTCCACACGCGTCATTATACTCTTGATCTTTCCTTCCCTCATTACCATGCCCCTCTTGAGGGTTTCCTTTCTTCCTCATTACTCCCCGCTTCTGCTTTGCTATTTTATATATATAATTCATTACCCTATGTCCCCTCCTGTAAGATTGCTTCTCTCTCCTCATGATCTATAAATACAGATATAAATAAACACGTATATAATCTCAAATTTGGATTTTGTATATGAGAGAAAATATGCAGCATTTGCCTGAGGCTACTTATTTCACTTAATATAATCATTTCCAGTTACTTTTTTTTTTCTAGGTAGGGTCTCACTCTAGCCCAAGCTGACCTGGAACTTACTATGTAGTCCCAGGCTGGCCTCAAATTTACCATGATCCTCCTAAATCTGCCTCCTGAGTGCTGGCATTAAATGCGTGCACTACTATGCCAGGCTCCAGTTACTTTTTAAAGGACCATTTTAAAGGAACCATTTTCCTGCAAATGTCATGATTTTGGTTTTTTATAGCTACATAAAATCCCATTGTGTGTATTTACCACATTTTGTTTATCCAGTCATTTGTTGATGGAGAATGTAGGGCATTTCTTAGCAGTTATGAATAGTGCAGCACTAAGCATGAACGTGCAAGCATCTCTGTGGTATGATTTACAGTCCTTCGGGTATACATAGACAGGAGTGCTATTGTTGTAGGGTAGTTCTCTCTTCAGTTTCTTGAGGAACCTCCACGCTGATTTCCATGGTGGCCGCACCAGGTTACAACAGCAGAGCACCAACATTAATAAGGGTTCCTCTTTCCCCACATACTCATCAGCATTTGTTGTCAATTGTTTTCTGGATGGCAGCCGTCTGACTGGGGTGATAGAGAAACTGAAAAGTTTTTTTTTTCTGGTTTGGGGGTTTTAGGGTGTGTGTGTGTGTGTGTGTGTGTTTAAAGAAGAAATTTATTGAGAAAACAGTAAGAAAGTCCAAAGTCAGGGCAAACATGCTTAGGATTTTGACCTGTATCCATAGAAAAGCCAGAAAAGGGGAAAGGAAAGTTTACCCTTTCTAATTTAGAACTCACAAAGGCAGGCAGAGCACACAGTGAGGACCTGCCAGCCACTGCTCAAAGCAGCTTTGATGTGCTAACCCTGACCCCATGCACTTCTTCATAGGGCCATTCATACCATTCACATTCTTCTCCAAATCGCCCATCATCTAGCAGAGTACCTACCTTCTAAATAACTGCCATTCAGCAATTGTTTGCTAAATGAATTGGGAGGTAAAGTGACCCAGACGAATGCAATTAGAACTCGAAAAGGCTGGGCATGGTGACACATGTCTTTAATCCCAGTACTCTGGAGGCAGAGGTAGGAGGACGCTATGAGTTCGAGGCCACCCTAGGACTACATAGTGAATTCCAGGTCAGCCTGGACTATATTGAAATCCTACCTTGAAAAACCAAAAATAAAAAATCAAAAAGAACAGATAGCCGGGCGCATGATGGCTCATGCTTTTAGTCCCAGCACTCAAGGGGCAGAGGTAGAAGGATTGGCATGAGTTCAAGGCCACCCTGAGACTACATAGTGAATTCCAGGTCAGCCTGGGCTAGATCGGAACCATACCTCAAAATAACAACAACAACAAAACAAAAACAAAAACAAACACACAAACAACAAAAACATATATACCAGGAGCAAACCCAGGGCTGGCTGGAAACAGCACAGACTGGGACAGATTGATTGATCTGAGCCACAGTTTGTCTATAATGTGGGCTTTTACCACTACTGTTTTAAGATTGTTTTAAGGATTGATTCACAACGGGAAGAGAAAGAAATGAGGGTGAGACAATAACTCAGTGAGTCAGGCATTTGCTGCACAACTCTGAGCATGGACATTTGGATTCTCAGACCTCATGTACAAGCTTGAAGTTATAGCAGCAGGCTTTAAGCCAGTGCATCTATGGTGAGGTGAGAGGCAGACAGGAGCAATTCCTGCAAGGCCCCAAATGGTGCTGTGAACAAGAATGAGAGCCCCCACCTCAAAGGAGGTACAAGATAAGTACCAACCAGACAGTTGTCCTCTGCCTTACACACGTACACACATGCATGTGCCCGCACTCACACACATCAAACAAATACATGAAAGTTTTTTTTTTTCAAAAAGACTTGTTGAGCTGGAGAGATGTAGCTTAGTGGTCAAGGCATTCGCCTGCGAGCCAAAGGATCCAGGTTCGATTCCACAGGACCCAAGTAAGTCAGATGCACAAAGTGGCACATGCATCTAGAGTTGATTTACAGTGATTGAATGCCCTTACATGCCCATTCTCTCTCTCTCTCTCTCTTTCTCTATCTCCCTCTTTCTATCTTGCTCTCAAATAAATAAAATTTAAATTAAAAAACAAAAAGACTTGTAAGAACAAAGGAAGGAAGGAAGACAAAAGGAAGGGAGGGAGGAAGGAAGAAGGATGAACGGACAGAAGGAAGAGAGAAGAGGGACCAAGTGGAAGGTTTTGGGGGAAGTGTGCCCTTGAAGGACATATTGGGACTCTTTCTATCTCTTGAGATGAACATTTCATCATGCAGATAACCATGATGGCCTGCCTCTCCACAGCTGTGTGCCTGCATGTGGATGGTGCTGCCTAAATATCAGCTGTATACGTGAAGCAATGGATGGGCTGGAGAGATTGCTTAGTGGGTAGCAATGCTTGCTGTAAAAGCACAAGGACCTGCATTCAGTCCATAGCATCCATGTAAAATTTTAAAAAAAAATTATTTTTGAGGCAGATTGACCTGGAACTCACTCTGTAGTCCCAGGCTGTCCTTGAACTCATAGCAATCCTCCTATCACAGCCTCCCATGCTGGAATTTAAGGTGTGTGCCACCATGTCTGGTTTAAATTAAAAAACATTTAAAATAAAAACTCCAAAAACTGAAGGAACTAATTTTTCTGTGCACATGCACACAGTTGGTCATGCAGTCCTTGTATTGTTGTATAGTTCACTGAGGCAAGGGAGGGGGAGTTGACACAGAGATCAGTGTAATCTCTCTCCTGTTTGTGCAGGCAATCGCAATGGAAACACAATGCTTGCCAGAAGAGGAAAAGCTCAAAAATGGGAAATGGAGCACTCTCACTTTCAGGCCTGGTCAGCACAAAGCCAGAATAAATCTTCTAAACACCGTGTCCAACAGAGGAGCATTGATCATGTCCTTCGAGCAATTGCCCAGCCTTGCAAACGTATTCTAAGAGAACCCAGACAACCAGGGAATGTATTATATATGCTGACTTCTCAGAACCGGGAGAATACAGAGACCACAGGAAGAAAGAAGAAATAATTGGTCTTGTGTTAAAATGAAAGCAAGCCATTCTGTGAACTGCATTTTGCTGCATTTGTCTAGTGCAGACAACAGGTTTTTAAGACTTATGTAGCCCAGACTGTACTGGCATGATATAGTCCAAGCTGGACTAAACTCATGGCATGCCTTCTGCCTCAGCCTATCACTTGCTGAGAGTATAGCTGTGAGATTCTGTGATGATTAATCCCTGGTTGTCAACTTGACAGGGTTTAGAATTACCATGGAAACAAATCTCTGGTCTTGTTTGTGAGAGATCTTCTATATTAGATTGCTTGAGGTGGGTGGTACCATTCTAACTGTGGGCAGTACCATCCCATGGGCTGGGGTCCAGGACTGGATAAAAAGGAGAAAGAAGGCGGGTGTGGCGACACATGCCTTTAATCCCAGCACTAGGGAGGCAGAGGGAGGAGGATCACTGTGAGTTCCAGGCCACCATGAGACGACATAGTGAATTCCAGGTCAGCCTGGGCTAGAGCAAGACCCGACCTCAAAAAACCAAAAAATTAAAAATAAAAATAAGAGAAAGTTAACAAAGCATTCAGCATCCATTGCTACTACTTCTTCCCTGTTGATGTAACAATGACACCAGCTTCCTACTCCTGCCATCATTTCCCTGGCATGAGGGACTTTACCCTATGGAACTTTAAATTGAAATAAACTGTTTCCTTCCCTAAGCTGCTTCTATTCAAGCATTTTGTCCCAGCAACAAAAAGCCAACTGATACGGCCACTACACCGAACTCAAAGGTACTTTCTGAACTCAGCTTTCAGCAGGGTTTCAAGGAGAATTATGACTGCATGCCAGGCTACAGATGTAGCTCAACTGGTAGAGTTTTTGTCTAGCATGCACCAAGCCCTGTGTTCAATCCCCAGCAATCCATAAACCGGGCAAGGTGGCGCAGGTCTGTAATGCTACCAACTGGAGAAGTGGAGGCAAAAGGATCTGAAGTTCAAAGTCACTCTTGACTCCATTATAAGGCCAGCCTGGCTTCATAACACCCTGTCTGAAGAAAGGAGGAAGACGAAGACAGTGACAATGACACATTGAGAGCCAGTGGCCCTGGGCTCCTCTCATTGCCACCTGTGAAGACCTCTGCTATGGTCATTCATTCAGACCAAGACCAGGACTGCTCATTCCATCTTCATGATATTGACCCTTTGACTTGCTGCTCCCACCTGCATGCTCAGACGAGGGCCTGTCATTTAGCAACTGATCAGAGGACTGACCCAAGTCTACAAGTGCAGTAGCCAAGTCTGGACTGGAGCCCAGGCCCTTGTACTCGGCAGCCAGGCCCTAGGCCTGCACATCTGCTCTGTGGCTAGACAAGACCAAACAGCAAGCTTCTCTCCACCCACCACAAGGGATGTGCAACGAAGATGACTGACTGCGAGGTGTATGTGTTTTTTTTTCCTTTTCTTTTTCAGATCAGCTGCTTCTGCTCCATACACACTGGTCTATAGTTCATTATCTCGGTGTGGTTTTTCTACCCCCACAGGTATTCTGGAGGCATTTGCAAATAGAACCCGGTGGGAAAATAACTGGCATCACTTGGTCTATTTTTTTTTAAATGGAAAGGAGCATATGTTCATGTAACCATGAGAAATGCTCCTGGGACTTTTTTAAAATTTTTTTTAATTTTTATTTATTTATTTGAGAGCAATAGAGAGAGAGATAACTAGGCAGATAAAGAGAGAGAGAGACAATGGGCACACCAGGGCCTCAAGCTACTGCAAAAGAACTCCAGATGCATGTGCCACCTTATGTATCTGCCTTACATGGGTCCTGGGGAATTGAGCCTCAAACCAGGGTCCTTAGGCTTCACAGGCAAGCACTTAACTGCTAAGCCATCTTTCCAGCCCCACTTGGTCTATTTTTTTTTTCTAAAATAACTGAATTTCAAGTTTTAAATTCCACAAGGATTGTGGCACATCCTTGAAGGCAGAAAGTATGTTTCCCTCCTCTGTGAAATCCCTGTGCCAAGGCCAGAGACTGGCTCACAGTGCACCAGAACCTGAGATGCTGTCGGACAGTCACAGAAAAAGCGGGATGTGGTACGTATATCTGTGATCCCAGAGCTCAGGAGGTAGAGGTGGGAGGATCAGGAGTTCAAGACCACACTGAGCTATGTGAGACTGTCCTAAGAAACAAGACCAAAAAAAAAATCATATAAGAGGCTGGGTATGGTGGTGCACACCTTTAATCCCAGCAAAGATAGGGGGATCACTGTGAGTTTGAGGCCAGCCTGAGACAACAGAGTGAGTTCCAAGTCAGCCTGAGCTAGAGTGAGACCCTACCTTGAAAAAATATATATTCAGATTGAAGAGATGGCTTAGTGGTTAGCCTTATGACCCAGGTTCAATTCCCCAGTACCCACAAAGCCAAATGTACAAGGTGGCTGGCACATGTGTCTGGAATACCCATTCTCTCTCTCTCTCTCATATATATATATATATATATATAATGAATAATAAATAAAAATAATAAATACCTTCAAAAATCATATAAGAGCCAGCCATAGTGACACGTGCCTGTGATCCTAGCACTCAAGAGGCAGAGGCGGGAGGATCAGGAGTTAAAGGCATGAGACCTGTCAGAAGGAAGGAAGGGAGGGAGGGAAGAAGGGAGAGAGGAAAAAGAAAAGCAGCTGGAGAGGTAGCTTGGTCTGTAAAGTGCTTGCCTTGCAAACACAAGGACCTGATCTCATTTTGATTCTCAGGACACACATTTAAAACATATATATATATATATGAAGGCAGCCATGGTGGTAGATGCCTTTAGTATCAACACTTGAGAAGCTGAGGTAGGAAGATCACAGTGAGTTGCAGGACAGCCTGGGCTGCAGTGAGTTCCACATCAGCCTAAGACAGTATGAGACCCTGCCTCAAAAGGGGGGGGCGGTGGCTGGAGAGATGGCTTAGTGGTTAAGGCGTTTGCCTGCAAAGCCAAAGGATCCTAGTTCAATTCTCCAGGACCCACGTATGCCAGATGCACAAGGGGGTGCATGCGTCTGGAGTTTGTTTGCAGTGGCTAGAGGCCCTGGTGTGCCCATTCTCTCTCTCTCTCTCTCTCCCTCTTTCTCTCTCTCAAATAAATAAAGATATATTTTTTAAAAATTCTGGACATGGCAGTGCACGTCTGTAATCCCAGCACTGGGGAGGTGGAGACAGTTGGATCCCTGGGCCTTGCTGCAGCCAGTCTAGCCCATTTGATGACTTCCAGGCCAGTGTAAGACCCCCAAGAAAAGAATGATACACAAAATTTTCTTCTGGTCCCCACAAGTATGCACACACATGAGCACATATACCTACATATCTGCACACACAAATAAATAATAAAGTAATAAAACTTATCTAAACCTTATTTTAAAAAGAAAGCAAGGGCCAGGCATGGTAGCCCACACCTTTAATCCCAGCACTCAGGAGGCAGAGGGAGGAGGATCACTGTGAGTTCAACATAATAAGTTCTAGGTCAGCCTGGTCTACAGTGAGACCCTATAAAGAAAAACAAAAACAACCAAAAAGCAAGAGATCACACAGAAGGCAGAGAGAACTGGGCAGCACAAAATGGCCTTGATAGCCATGACCTCACAGTAGCTGATGCTACCTACACAAGTCCTGCATAGTAGGAGGGAAAAAATGATCACATCTCAATAGGAGACAAGTTGGAAAGAGATTCAGTGGAGGGGGATTTGGGGGGGGGGGAGGAAGGATGGTGGGAGGGTATTATGGTCAATCTATATTGTTTATATGTATGAAAGCTGTCAATCAAAAAGTGTTTTCAAATAATATTCCAGGCAGAAGCTTGCAAAGTTACCTATCCTCTTTAATATTTTCACCTACAAATAAGACAAAGGACTTGGGGTGTAGTTCAGTGGTAAACACTAGCCCAGAACTGGGCTCAGTCCCTGACATCACAAAAAAATGAAATAAAATAAAATGAAGTAAAATAGTACACATGCCCACTACTTTCTTCAGCTTGTTATGAGAACAGAAGGCGAGGGTTTGCACGTCTGGAGTCCAAGGCAAAAGAGATAGCCCACCAGTCATTTACCATCAGTGTGTATGCCACAAAAGGATGAAGTCAATTTAAATTGGTTCTTTCCTAGGAAACGAGCAAGAAATAAAGGGAACAGCAAATGTGATTACCCAGCGGTCAGTGTTTCCTGATCTATTTATTGTCAGAGCTCAGAGCCCGCTTTAAAGCTGGCCCTGCCTCATCCCAACTTCTGCTTCGTCTCCCAGTGAAGTCATAGCGTTGGGCTTACTCTATTGACACACACAGCCTGTGAGTCACAAATTCAACAGGATGACTTTGTTGCAGTGTGATTGACTGGAAAATGTTCCCTCATCTAATTTTTTTTTCAAGCCAAGGGACACACTTAAGTTTCACAGCCCAGAGTGGAGGCTTTTTATTTATTTGACGTTAGTCCTTCTTTTCAACACGTTGGCTAAGGGAGGGCTCACCACGTTTGTGTTCTGCCTTACGAAGTGACATATATTCTCTCCCTCCCTCTCCCCTCTTCCTGCTGACTATTGTATCTAAAGCAAACAGTCCCAGCACAATAGTTAGATTGCACTTGAATTTGGTGTTTACTTGACATTTACACACTGGCCATGCTGGACAGCTCAGTCATTCCATAACAGGGGTTCAGCCAGCAAGGACCATGTTCTGTTGTGGCTCTCAACTGAGCCGCTGGGATTCTGAGACTGCTGGCCACTGTCTGGAGACACTGCTTGTACATATGCCTGAATTAATGCATGGGAGGTCGAGGAGGGGGAAACACTGTCTTCAATCTTCCCAGAAAAAATCTCTCTTGGACTCATGGAATGTAGCCTGGTCATGCTGACACAAGTCTTCCTGTTCCTAAAGCCAACAATACAGGGGTGTGGGTATTGTTGCCTTGAACTTCCTTGGGAAGATGCAAACCGATTTCTGTTCACCCCCAGATAGGACACCAAAAATGGACCAAACTAGCAATTACACTGAGTCCAACTTGGTCAACCAATGAATTTATTGGGGTCACTAATAGGAGTATGGGTGGGAGGTTATTGGGGTACGGAGTAGTCAAAGGTAACAGCATCACTGCCAAACTCTCCAGCGTAAGTGGAGACTCATGTAAAGTTGCATCCAGGAAGCTCACTGCACACCTTGTAGGCAGCACACTGGTCTTCGAGAGTCTCCTTCTCCAGCCTTGTTTCCAGTTGTTTACGACTTCTCTAATCTTGGGAAGGGGTCTGGGCACTCTTGTACGTTTCAGGAACTTCCTAAGATTTGAGTTGTTTACCTTCCTAGCCCCAGAAATCTTCCTCCCTCCAAGACACAATGTTTCAATTTGGAGGAACTTGGCTATATAACAGGTGTGCTAGTCCCAGTGCTAAATTTCAGTCTCAGAGGCTGGAGAGAACTAATTTTAACTCTAGTCTCTGCCATGTCTTCCTCAGCAAAATGGAATTACTAATGTCCACTGTGCTGTTACTGCGGGTATAATAAATGCAGAGTGCCCAGACACATTCGGAAGGCCCAGGGAAGCATGTCCCCCCTCGGCCCCTTGCTTGACATGTGGGTCTGGCTCAGGAGAGGAAAAGGGGCCCACAGAAGTGCAGGCCACAGGCTGGTTGCGTCACCCCTGTCTGAAGCTTGGGCTTGGACAAGAGTCAAGACACCTGTTTTCTCATCCCAACTCTGCCAACATGTGGTGCTGGCAAGTGGCCTCTGCTTGCCAGGCCTCTGCTCTGTTTCTGCTATGTACAAGCTTGGGGAGGGGGAGGGGACTCCGATTACATTCTAACTCAGTACAATTTCCATCTCTTCATTGTTTGGAGGAAGTCCAAACTTACTGCCATAAAAGCTTGACCAGTGCAAAAGCTGTTATATAGAGATGTTATTCCAAGGAAGTAACGAGAGTACAGTAGTTAATTTCGTGATGCTGTAGATACACTGTCTGACAGACACAATTTCAGAGAGCAAAAGGTTGTTTGGGTTCAGTTCTAAAGAGAGCGCAGTCTACCATCGTGGAGAAAAGGCATGGCAGCAGGAGCACCTCTGTCCATTGGGTAGAATCTCATGCTGATGGCTGGTCACATAGTGGTGGCCCAACACAAGCTGGAACCAGGCGGGGGACCAAGTGCTCAAAACATGCATTTATGGGAGATATTTCTGGTTCAAACTGTGATACAGAGCAAGATGGTAAGATTCAGTCCTCGGCAGCTCGTAAAGAAACTAATACTGGGCTGGAGGGATGGCTTAGCGGTTAAGGCACTTGCCTGCAAAGCCAAAGAACACAGGTTCAGTTCCCCAGGGCCCATGTAAGCCAGATGCACAAGGTGGCACATGTGTCTGGAGTTTCTTTGCAGTGGCTGGAGGCCCTGGTGGCCCATTTCCTCTCTCTCTCTCTCTGAAATAAATAATAAATAAATAAATAAAATATTTTTAAAAAACATAAGAAACAAAAACAGAAAGCAAGGCAGTAATCTCAGTACTGTATGCTAGAATTCAGAGATAAGCAAGCACACAGAGTCTCAAGTTATGGACTGGGGTGTAACTCAGTTGGTGAAGCACTTTCCTAGCATGCATACCAAAAATCGCTGGGTTTGGGGCAGGAGAGATGGCTTAGTTGTTATGGCACTAGCCTGCAAAGCCTAAGGACCCAGGTTGGATTCCCCAGAACCCATGTAAGCCAGATGCACATGGTGGCGCATGCATCTGGACTTCGTTTGCAGTGGCAAGAGGCCCTGGTGCACCCATTCTCTGCCTCTCTCTCATATAAATAAATAAAAGTAATTTTTTTTAAATCCCTGAGTTTCCTGGGTGTGGTGGCACATGCCTTCAATCCCAGCAGTTGGGAGACAGAGGTAGGAGGATCACTGTGAGTTCAAGGCCACTCTGTGATTACATAGTGAATTCCAGGTCAGCTTGGGCTAGCGTGAGACCCTACCTCAAAAAAACAAAAACAAAAAAATTCCTGGGCTTGAGCCCCAGCACTACATAAAACACAGAGCATGATGACACACATCTATAATCTTTCCACTGGAGGTGGAAGCAGGATGCCGTTATTCAAGACCCTCAGTTACATAGCAAGTTCAAGGCTACGCTGGGTTACATGACACATTGTCTCAAAAACAAACAAACAAAAAAGGGCACAGGCAAGGGGGTGGTGTTTGTTGGGAGATGTGCCTCAGTGACAGAATGCTTGTTCAGCATAGGACAGGCTATAACTGGTTTGATCCCCAACACAAAGAAGTCGCCAACCCACCTATCCAAACCTTACAGTTTAGCCAGGTGAATGCACCCCAGTCCTGGGCGGCTAAGGAGTAATTGCTTTGTTCAAACCTGGACAAAGGGTTAGAGGATTGCTCTCAGCGAACTTCACCCAGGGTCTGGGGATTCAGGAAGCCAGGCACAGCTGAGAAAAATGGCAAAGAAAGCGAAAGTATATGCGGAGCACAGAACAGCCGTGGCCCAGGCTTCCTTCCCTGGGTGGACTCCAAGAAATTGGCTATCTTGCTGGTTTGGCTTCCCAACTCCAGAATAGTTCCTACGTCAGTGTATGCAGCAGTTTTTCTTATTTTGTTTTGAGACAAGGGCTCATGTAGCCCTAACTGCATCCCTACGTAGCTGGAGATAACCCTGGATGGATCCTCCTGCCTCCATCTCTTGAGATCTAAACATTTGTAGCTAGGATACACATATGAGAGGCCATCCTTAGCTACCAAGCAAGGTCAAGTCTAACTTAGGCTACATGAGACCTGATGCAGTCAGGTTCAACTTGCTGGCAGAAATCATCCAACCAAGAGCAGCTTGTGGGCAAAAAAAAAAGGTTTATTTTGGAGAAGCTCCATCATGGCAGGGGAAAACAATGACATGAGCAGAGGGTGGACATCATCCCCTGGCCAACATAAGGTGGACAATAGCAACAGGAGAGTGTGCCAAACACTGGCAAGGGGAAACTGGCTATAACACCCATAAGCCCACCCCCAACAACACACTGCCTCCAGGAGGCATGAATTTCCGAATCTCTATCAGCTGGGGAGACTAGCATTCAGCATACCTAAGTTTATAGAGGACACCTGAATCAAACCACCACAAGACCCTATTTAGAAAAAAAAAAAAAAAAAAAGGCTGTGTAACATGACACCATCCGTAAGTACAATTCTCAATTTGTACCTGACC
>PVKW010024371.1:0-23221 GCA_004027895.1 Orientallactaga bullata
TGTCAGTACAGGTGTGTGTACCTGTTTATGTGTGTCAGTGTAGTTGTGTGTTCCTCTTTATGGGTGTCATGGCAGCTGTGTGTTCCTGTTTATGGGTGTCAATGTAGGTGAGTGTGCCAGTTTATGGGTGTCAATACAGGTGTGTGTGCCTGTTTATGTGTGTCAGTGCAGGTGTGTGTTCCTCTTTATAGGTGTCATGTCAGGCGTGTTTTCCTGTTTATGGGTGTCAATACAGGTGTGTGTGCCTGTTTATGAGTGTCAATACAGGTGTGTGTGCAGGTTTATGTGTATCAGTGCAGGTGTGTGTGCCTGTTTATATGGTGCAGTGCAGGTGTGTGTGCCTGCTTTATGTGTCAGTTAATGTGTGTGTGCATGTTTATATCTGTCAGTGCAGGTCAGTGTGCCTCTTTATGGGTGTCAGTACAGGTGTGTATGTGTTTATGGGTGTCAATGCAGGTGTGTGCTCCTGTTTATGGGTGTCAATACAGGTGTATGTGTGCCTGTTTATGAGTGTCAATACAGGTGTGTGTGCTGGTTTATGTGTGTTAGTGCAGGTGTGTGTGCCTGTTTATATGTGTCAGTTCATGTGTGTGTGTGCCTGGTCACATGTGTCAGTGTAGGTGAGTGTCTTTGTTCATATATGTCATTGCATGTGTGTGCCTGTTTATGTGTGTCAATGCAGTTGTGTGTTCCTGTTTATGGGTGTCCGTGCATGGCTGTGTTACTGTTTATGGATTTCATGGCAGTTGTGTGTACCTGATTATGGGTGTCAGTGCAGATGTTTGTGCCTGTTTATATGTGTCAGTTCAGTTGTGTGTGCCTGTTTATATGTGCAAATGCAGGTGAGTGTGCCTGTATATGGTTGTCATTTCTCTTGTGTTTGCCTGTTTGCGGATGTCAGTATAGGTGTGTATGCATGTTTATATATGTCAGTTCATGTGTGTGTGGCTGGTAATGTTTTACTGCAGGTGTGTGTCTGTTTATGGGTGTCAGTACTGGTATGTGCCTGTTCATATGTGTCAGTTCATGTGTGTGTGCCTTTTTGTATGTATCAGTTCATGTGTGTATCCTTGATCATAAGTGTCACTGCAGTTGTGTTGCCTGTTTATGTGTGTAAGTGCAGGTGTTTCTTCCTGTTTGTGTGTGTCAGTGCAGGTGTGTGTGCTTGTTTATGGGTAAAACTGCAGGTGTGTGCCTGTTTATTGGTTTTAGTACAGGTGTCTGTTCCTGATTGTATGTGGCAGTGCAGATGTTTGTGCCTGTCTATATGTGTCAGTACAGGTGTGCGTCATAGTTAATATGTGTCAGGTCATGTGTGTGTGTGATCATATGTGTTACTTCAGGTGTTTGTGCTTGTTTATGCATGTCAGTGCAGGTTTGTGTGCCTGTTTATATATGTCAGTTCATGTGTGTGTGCCTTATCTTATGTGTCACTGCAGGTGTGTGTGGCTGTTTATATGTGTCAGTGCAGATGTGTGGGCCTGGTTAAGGGTGTCAGTGCAGATATGTGTTCCTGTTTATGAGTGTCAGTGCAGGTGTGTGTGCCTGTGTATGGGTGTCAGTACAGGTGTGTGTGCTTGTTTATATGTCAGTTCATGTGTGTGTGCCTGATGATATGTGTAACTTCAGGTGTGTGCACAAACATCTTTAGTGACACCCATACACAGGCACACACACATGAACTGACACATATAAACAAGCACGCACACCTGCATTGACACCCATAAACAGGAATACACACCTGCAGTAACACATATGATCCAACACACACACATGAACTGACTTATGTAAACAGGAATACACACCTGTCCTGACACATATAAACAGACACACACATACCTGCACTGACACATATAAACAAGCACAAACACCTGCATTGAAACCCATAAATAGGAACACACACCTGCCCTGACAACCATAAACTGGAACACACATCTGCACTGACACCTAAAAACAGGTACACACACCTGCACCGACACTTATGTAAAAGGCACATACACCTGCAGTGACACATATGATCAAGCACATCCACATGAACTGACACATATAAACAGGCAAACACACCTGTACTGACACATAAACATGCACAAAAACTGCACTGACACCCATAAACAGGCACACACACCTGAATTAACACATATGATCAGAAACACACACATGAACTGACACATATAAACAGCCACACAGACCTGCACTGACACATATAGACAGGCACATACATCTGCACTGCCACATATAAACAGGCACACACACCTGCACCTACACACATAAACTGGCACACACACCTCCAGTGAGACATATGATCAAGCACACCCATATGAACTGACACATAAAAACAGGCATACACACATGTACTGACACATAAACAGGCACAGAGTCCTGCACTGACACATATAAACATTACACACCTGCCCTGACACCCATAAACAGGCACACACACATGCAGTGACACATATGATGAGGCACCCACACATGAACTAACACATATAAACAGGCACATATACATGCCCTGAAACCCATAAACAGGCAAACACCCCTACACTGACACTTATAAACAGTTCCACACACCTGCACTGACACATATAAACAGGAAAACACACCTGCACTGACACCCATACACAGGCACACATACCTGAAGTAACACATATGATCAAGCATACACATAAACTGACACATATAACAGGTGCACACACCTGCACTAACACATATATACAGGCACACAGATGCACTGGCACATATAAAAAGGGGCACACACCTGATCTGACACATATAAACAGGAACATACACCAGAATTGATATCCATAAACAGGAAAACACACCTGAACTTACACACATAAACACGCACACACATCTGCAATGACACATATGATCAAGGACTCACACATGAACTGACAAATGTTAACAGGCACACATACCTGTGATGACACAAAAAACAGGTACACACAGCTGCAGTGACACATATGATAAGACACACACACACATTAACTGACACATATAAACATTCACACTTACCTGTACTGACACATATAACCAAGAACACACACCTGCACAGCCTAATATAAACAGGCACACACACCAACACTGACACCCATAAACAGGAAGACACACCTGCATTTACAAACATAAACAAGCACACACATCTGCAGTGACATATATGATCAAGGACTCACACATGAATTGACAAATGTTAAAAGGTAGACAGACCTGCGCTGACACACAAAAAACAGACACACACCTGCAGTGACACATATGATAAGACACACATATACAAGAACTTACACATATAAACATTCACATTCACCTATACTGACACATATAAACAGGCACACACACCTGTACTGACACATATAAACAGGCACACACACCTGCATTGACATCCATAAACAAGCACACACACCTGCAGTAACACATATGATCAGACACACACACACATGAACTGACATATATAAATAGGCACACACAACTGTATTGATACCCATACACAGGCGCACACACACCTGCACTGACACAGATAAACAGGCACACACACCTGTAATGACACCCATCAACATTCAAAGAATGAACATTGACACCCATAAACAGTAACACACACCTGCTCTGACATCCGTACACAGGCACAATCACCTGCACTGGCACATGTAAACAGGAACACACACCTGTAGTGACACATATAAACAGGCACACACACCTGCACTGACACATATAAACATGCACACACATTTGCACTTACTCCCATAAAAGGCACACACGCCTGCATTGACACCCATAAACAGGCACACACACCTGCACTGACACCCATAAACACGTACTCACCTGTACTGACACCCATAAACAGGCACACACACATGAACTGACACATACAAACCGACACACACACCTGCACTGACACATGTAAACAGACACACTCACCTGCAGTTACATATACAATCAGGCACACACACATTAACTGACACATATAAACAGGCAAACACACATGTTCTGACACCTATAACCAGGCAAACACACCTTCCCTGATGCACATAAATAGGCACACACACCTGTATTGACACCCATGAACAGGCACACACACCTGAATTGACACCTATAAACAGGAACACACACCTGAAATGACACCCATAAAGAAGAACAAACACCTGCACTGACACACATAAACATGCACACACACCCCTGTACTGACACCCATAAAGAGGCACACACACCTATATTGACGCCCATAAACAAAAACACACACCAGACATGACACCCATAAACAGGAACACAAACCTGCAATGACATCCATAAATAGGCACACACACCTGCAGTGACACATAAAACAGGCACGCACAACTGCAGTGACACGTATAATCAGGCACAAACACATGAACTGACACATATAAGCAGGCACACACACCTGTAATGACACCAATAAACAGGAACACACATCTGTGCTGACACCCATAAAAGGCACACACACCTGTACTGACACCCATAAACAGGCACATACACTTGCAGTGACACATATGATAAGGCACACACACATGAACTGACACATATAAACAGGCACACTCACCTTTACTGACACATATAACCAGGAACATACACCTGCACTGACACCAATATACAGGCACACAAACCTGCAGTGACACTTATAAATGTGCACCTGTAGTGACATCTATGATCAAAGACACACACATGAACTGACACATGTAAACAGGCATACACACCTGCACTGACAAACGTAAACAGGCACACACACCTGTAGTGACACATATGATAAGGCACACACACATGAATTGACATATATAAACAGGCCCACTCACCTATACTGACACATATAACCAGGAACACACACCTGCACTGACACCAATATATAGGCACACGAACCTGCACTGACTCATATAAACAGGCACACACACTTGCAGTGACACATTTGATCTGGCACATACACAAGAACTGACACATATAAAGAGCCACACACTCCAGTACTGACACATATGAACAGGCACACACACACCTGTACTGACACCCATAAACAGGTAAACACACCTGAAGTGACACCTATGATAAGGCACACACACATGAACTGACATCTATAAACAGGCACACTCACATGCACTGTCACATATAACCAGGCACACACACCTGCACTGAAACATATAAACAGGCACACACCTGCACTGACACCTGTATAAAGGCACACAGACCTGCAGTGACACACATAAACTTGCAAACATATGTGCACTTACTCCCATAAAAGGCACACTCACCTGCATTGACACCCATAAACAGGCACACACACCTGCACTGACACATATAAAGAGGCACACACACCTGCACTGACACATATAAGCAGGTGCACACCTGCACTTACACACAGATAAACAGGAACACACACCTGCACTGACACTTTTATACACGCAAAAACACCTGCACTGACACATATCAACAGGCAGCCACACCTGATGTGACACATAAACAGGTACACACACCTGCACTGAGACCCAAAAACAGGTACACCCACCTACACTGACACCCATAACCAGGAAAACACACCTTCACTTACACACATAAACAGGCACACGCACCTGCAGTGACACATATGATCAGGGACACACACATGAACTGACACATATAACCAGGCACACTCACGTGCACTGACACATATAACCAGGCACACACACCAGGACTGACACCAATAAACAGGCACACACATTGGTACTGACACATACAAATTGGCACACATATCTGCACTGCCACATATAAACAGGCACACACACCTGTACTGACACCCATAAGCAGGCACACACACCTGCAGTGTTTGGAGAGAGACACAGAGAGAGAGGGAGAGGAAGACACAGATGGGCACACCAGCAGTGTTTCAGCGGCTTTGAGCGAAATCCAGATTCATGCACCCCCTTGTGGTCAAGTGCAGCATTGCGCCCTTGCATCACTTTGCATTTGGCTAAACGTGGGACCTGGAGATTGAAACCCCTGGAGTTTGGAACCAGTGTTCTTAGGCTTAGAAGGCAGGCTCCTTAACCCCTAAGCCATCTCTCCAGCCCTGTCTAGGTTTCTTTAAAAAAACAGGCACAAACACCTGCTCTGACACATAATCAGGAACACAAACTTGCACTGACACACATAAGCAGGCACACACACCAGAACTGACACCCATAAACAGAAAGTCACACATGCAATTACACATATAAACAGGCACATACACCTGCAGTGACTCATATTATCAGACAAACACATGAACTGACATATAAGCAGGCACACACACCTTAACTGACACCAATAAACAGGCACACACACCTGCAGTGAAACATATGATCAGGCACACACACATGAACTGACATAAAAACAGGCACAAACACGTGTACTGAAACATATAATCAGGCACACACACCTGCACTGACACATATAAACAGAAACACCCACATGCAGTAACACATATGATAAGGCACACACACATGAACTGACACATATAACCAGGCACACTCATGTGCACTGACACATATAACCAGGCACACACATCAGGACTGACACCAATAAACAGGCACACGCATCAGTACTGACACATACAAACAGGCACACACATCTGCACTGCCACATATAAACAGGCACACACACCTGTACTGACACCCATAAGCAGGCACACACACCTGCAGTGACACTTATGATCAAGGACACACACATGAACTGACACATGCAAACATGAACACACACCTGCACTGACACACATGAACAGACAGACACACCTGCAGTGACACATATGATAAGGCACACACACAGGAAATGACACATGCAAACAGGCACACACACCTGCACTAAGACATATAAACAGGCTGAAAGAACTGCACTGACACCTATAAACAGGCAAACACACTTGCAGTGACACAGATGATCAGGAACACATGCATGAACTGACACAAATAAACAGACACACACACCTGGACTGACACATATAAACAGTCACACAACTGCACTGACACACATAAAAAGGCACACAACCTGCAGTAATACATATTATCAGGGATACACACATGAACTGACACATATAAACAGGCACACCCTCCTCCAGTGACACATATAAATATACACACACAAGTACTGACACCCAAAAACAGGCACACAAAACTGTGTTGACACCCATAAACAGGAACACACATCTGCACTGACACATATAAACAGGCACACACACCTGGACTGACATCCATAAAGAGGCACACACACCTGCAATGACACATATGATCAGGCACACAAACCTGGACTAACATCCATAAAGAGGCACACACACCTACAATGACATATGATCAGGCACACACATATGAACTGACACATATAAAGTGGCACACACACCTGTACTGACTCATATAAACAGGCACACACCTGCACTGACACATATAAACAGGCACACACACCTGCAGTGACACATATGATCAGGCACACACACATGAACTGACAGTTATAAACAGGCACACTCACCTGTACAGACAAACACAACCAGGACCCCACACCTGCACTGGCACATATTAACAGGAACCAGCACTGACACCAATAAACAGGCACACAAACCTGCAGTGACACATAGAAAGAGGCAAACACATGCAGTGACACATATAAACAGGAACACACACCTGCATTGACACCCGTAAACATAAAACACACCTGCCCTGAAACCCTTAAAAAGGAACACACATCTGCACTGACACATAATGAGGAACACACACCTGCAATGACACATATAAAAAGGCACACACACCTACACTGACACCCATAAACAAGAACACACACCTACACTGACACCCATAAACAAGAACACACACCTACACTGACACCCATAAGCAGGTACACACAACAGAACTGACACCTATAAACACGCACACACCTGCACTTACACATATAAACAGGCACACAGACCAGCAATGACACCCATATACAGGCAAACTCACCTGCTCTTGCACATATAAACAGGCACACACACCTGAAAGGACACATATAAACAGGCACACACACATGAACTGACACATAAACAGGCCCATACACCTGCAATGACACATAAAAACAGGCACACACACCTGCAATGACAACCAAAAAAAGGCACACACACCTGCAGTGACACATATGATCAGGCACACACACATGAATGGACACATAAAGAGGCACACACTCCTGCACTGACACATATAATCAGGCACACACACCTGCATTGACACCCATAAAGAAGCACACACATCTGCCATGACAACCATAAACAGGACACACACCTACAGTGACACTTAAAAACAGGCACACATACCTGCACTGACACATAAACAGGAATACACATCTGCACTGCCACATATATACAGGCAAATATACCTGTACTGACACACATAAAGGCCACACACACCTGCAGTGACATCCATAAACAAAAACCCACACCTGCCCTGATCATATGTATCAATGCAGGTGTGTGTGCCTGTTTATGTGTTTAAGTGCAGGTTTGTCTTCCTGATTATCAATGTCAGTGCATATGGGTGTACATGTTTTTGTGTCTCAGTGCAGATATGTGTACCAGTTTATAAGCCTCAGTTCAGGTGTGGGTGCCTGTTTATACGTTTCACTGCAGGTGGTTGTGCATTTATATAAGTGTCAGTTCAGGTGTGTGTGCCTGTTTATATGTGTCAGAGCAGGTTTGTGTGCCTGTTTATATGTCTCAGTGCAGGTGTGTGTGCCTGTTTATGGGTGTCAGTACATGTGTGTGTCCCTCTTTATGTTTGTCAGTGCACGTGTGTATGCCAGTGTATGGATGTCAGTACAGGTGTGTTTGCCTTTTTATATGTGTCAGTTCATGTGTGTGTGCCAGATCATATGTGTATCAATGAAGGTGTGTGTGCCTGTGTATGGGTGTCAGTGCCGGAGCGTGTGCTTGTTTATATGTGTCAGTGCAGGAGTCTGTGCCTGTTTATATGTCAATACAGTTGTGTGTGCCTGTTTTTATTTGGCAGTTCGTGTGTGTGCCTGATCATTTCTTTCACTGCAGGTGTGTGTGTCTGTTTACGTCTGTCAGTGAAGGTGTGGGTGCCTGTTTACATGGGTCAGTGCAGATGTGTGTTCCTGTTTATGGGTGTCAGGGCAGGTGTGTGTGCCTATTTATATGTGTCATTGCAGGTGTGTATGCCTTTATATGGTTGTCAGTGCAGGAGTGTGTGCCTGCTTATATGTGTCAGTGCATGTGAGTGTGCCTGTTTATATGTGTCAGTTCATGTGTGTATGCCTCATCATATGTGGTACTGCAGGTGTTTGCTTATTTATGAGTGTCAGTGCAGGTGTGTGTGCCTGTTTATATATGTCAGTGCATGTGAGTGTGCCTGATTATATGTGTCAGTTCATGTGTGTGTGTGCCTTATCATATGTGGCACTGCAGGTGTTTGCCAGTTTATGGGTGTCAGTGCAGGTGTGTGTGCCTGTTTATATGTGTCAGTTCATGTGTGTGTGCCTCATCATGTATCTCACTGCAGGTGTGTGAGCCTGTTTATGTGTGTCAGTGCAGATGTGTGTGCCTGTTTACGTATTTCAGTTCATGTGTGTTTCCTTGATCATATGTGTCACTGCATGTGTGTGTGTGTGTGTCTGTTTATGTGTGTAAGTGCAGGTGTGTCTTCCTGTTTAAGGGTGTCAGTTCTGGTGCGTGTGCCTGTTTGTATGTGTCAGTGCAGGTGTGTGTGCCAAGTTATATGTGTCAGTTCAGGTGTTTGTTTTTGTTTTTGTTTTTATTTGTCAGTGCAGGTTTGTGTGCCTGCTTATATGTGTCATTTCATGTGTGTGTGCCTGGTCATATGTGTTACTGCAGGTGTGTATGCCTGTTTATGGATATCAGTGCAGGTGTCTGTTCCTATATATGGGTGTCAGGGAAGGTGTGTTTATCTGTTTATGGGTGTCAATGCAGGTGTCTGTGCCTGTTTAAATGTGTCAGTGCAGGTGTGTGTGCCAGTTTACATGTGTTAGTTCATGTGAGTATGTCTGATCATGTGTGCTACTGCAGGTGTGTGTGCCTCTTTATGGGTGTCAGCGCAGGTGTGTGTGCTTGTTTATATGTGTCAGTGCAGGTGTGTGTGCCTGTTTATGTGTGTCAGTGCAGGTGTGTGTACCTGTTTATATGTGTCAGTGCAGGTGTGTGTGCCTGTTTATGTTTGTCAGTTCAGGTGTGTTTTCCTTTTTATGGGGGTCATGGCAGGTGTGTGTTCCTTTTATGTGTGTCAGTGCAGGTGTGTGTGCCTGTGTATGGGTGTCAATACAGGTGTATTGGCCTGTTCATATGTTTCAGTTCATGTGTGTGTGCCTGATAATATGTGACACTGCAGGTGTGTGTGCCTGTTTCTGAGTGTCACTCCAGGTGTTTGGGCCTGTTTATATGTGTCAGTTCATGTGTGTGTGCCTGCTCATATGTGTCAGTACAGGTGTGTGTGCCTGTTGATATGTGTCAGTTCATGTGTGTGTGCTTGATCATATGTGTCATTGTCATTCTATGTGCCTTCTTTGTGGGTGTCAGTGCATGTGAGTGTGCCTGTTTATGCATGTCATTGCAGGTGTGTGTTCCTGTTTATGGGTGTCATGGCTGGTGTGTGTTCTTGATTATTTGTGTCAATGCAGGTGAGTGTGCCTCTTTATGGGTGTCAATACAGGTGCTTTTGCCTGTTTATGTGTGTCAGGGCAGGTGTGTGTGCCTGTTTATATGTGTCAGTGCAAGTGTGTGTGCCTGGTTATATGTGTCAGTGTAGGTGTGTGTGCCTGTTCATATATGTTAGTTCACGTGTGTGTGTCTGATCATACATGTTACTGAAGGTGTGTGTGCCTGGTAATGGGTTTCAGTGCACGTGTGTGTGCCTGTTTACATGTGTCACTGCAGGTGTGTGCCTGGTTATACATGTCAGTTCATATGAGTGTACATGTTTAAATGTGTCAGTTCATGTGTGTGCCCTTGATCATAAGTGTCACTGCAGTTGTGTATGCCTGTTTATGGGTGTGAGTGGAGGTGTGTCTTCATGTTTATGTGCATCAGTGCAGGTGGGTGTACCTGTATTTGGGTATCAGTGCAGGTATTTGTGCCTGTTTATATGTGTCAGTTCATGTATGTGTGCCTGTTTATGTGTGTCAGTGCAGGTGATTGTGCCTGTAAATAAGTGTCAGTGCAGATGTGTGTGCCTGTTTATATGTGTCAGAGCAGGTGTGTTTACCCATATATATGTGTGATTGCAGGTATGTGTGCTTGTTTATGGATGTCAGTGCAGGATTGTGTGCCTGTTCATATGTGTCAGTGCAGATGAGAGTTTCTATTTATGTGTGTCAAAGCACGTGTGTGTCTATTTATGGGTTTTAGTGCAGGTGTATGCCTGTTTACATGTGTCAGTGCAGGTGTGTGTTTGTGTTTATATGTGTCAGTGCAGGTGTATGTTCCTATTTATGGGTGTCATGACAGGTGTGTTTTCCTGTTCATTGATGTCAATGCAGGTGTTTGTGCCTGTTTATGGGTGTCACTACTGGTGTTTGTGCCTGTTTATGGGTGTCAGTGCAGGTGTGTGTGCCTGTTTATATGTGTCAGTTCATGTGTGTGTGCCTCATCATATGTGAAAGTGCAGGTGTTTGTGCCTATTTATCGGTATCAGTGCACGTGTGTGTGCCTATTTATATGTGTCAGTGCAGATGTTTGTGCCCATGTATGTGTCAGTACAGGTATGTGTGCCTGGTTTTATGTGTCACTTCATATATGTGTGCCTGATCATATGTCTCACTGCAGTTGTGTGCCTGTTTATGGGTGTCAGTCCAGGGGTCTGTGTCTGTTTATATGTGTCAGTGCAGATGTGTATTTGTGTTTATGGGTGTCAGGACAGGTTTGTTTTCCTGTTTATGTATGTAAATGCATGTGTGTGTGTGCCTGTTTACATGTGTCAGAGCACATGTGTTTGCCTATTTATATGTGTCAGTTCATGTGGGTGTTTCTGATCATATGTGCTACTGCAGGTTTGTGTGCATGATTATGTGTGACAGTTCAGGTGTATGTGCCTGTGTATGGGTGTCAGTGCAGGTGTGTGTGCCTGTTTATATATGTCAGTACAACTGTGTTTGCCTGTTTATATGTGTCAGTTCATGTGTGTGTGCCTGATCATATTTTTCACTTCAGGTGTGTGTGTGCCTATTTATATGTGTCAGGGCAGGTGTGTGTGCCTGGCTATGGATATCAGTGCAGGTGTGTGTTCATGATTATGGGTGTCATGGCAGGTGTGTGTTCCTGTTTATGGGTATCAATGTAGGTGTGAGTGCCTGTTTATGGGTGTCAGTTCACATGTGTGTGCCTATTTATTGATATCAGTGCTGTTGTGGGTGCCTGGTTTTATGTGTCTGTGCATGTGAGTGTGCCTATTTATTGGTGTCAGTGCTGGTGTATGTGCCTAATGATATGTGTTTGTGCAGGGGTGTGTGCCTGTTTATTTATGTTTGTGCTGGTGTGTGTGCCCCTTTACATGTGTCAGTTCATGTTTGTGTCTTTGATCATATGTGTCATTGCAGGTGTTTGTGCCTGTTTATATGTGTCAGTTCAGGTGTGTGGGCCTGTTTATATGTGTCAGTGCAGGTGTTTGTGCCTGTATATGGGTGTCATTGCAGGAGTTTGTGCCTGTTTATGGGTGTCAGGGAAGATGTGTGTGCCTCTTTATATGTGTTTGTGCAGTTGTGCATGCCTGTTTACATGTGTCAGTTCATGTGTGTGTCCTTGATCATATGTGTCAGTGCAGGAGTTTTTGTCTGTTTATGGGTGTCACTGCAGGTTTGTGTGCCTCTTTTTGGGTGTGAGTGCAGGTGTTTGTGACTGTTTATTGGTGTCAGCACTATTGTGTTTGCCTTTTTATATGTGTCAGTGAGGTGTGTGTGTCTGTTTATGGGTGTCAAGTCAGGTATGTGTCCTTGTTTATGGGTGTCAGTGCAGGTGTGTGTACCTGTTTATATGTGTCAGTGCAGGTGTGTGTGCTTGTTTATATGTGTCACAACAGGTGTGTGTGCCTGTTTATATGTGTCAGTTAATGTGTGTGTTTTCCTGATCATATGTGTCACTACAGGTGAGAGTGCCTGTTTATGGGTGTCAGTTCAGATGTGTGTTCCTGTTTATGGGTGTCAATGCAGGTGTGTGTTCCTGTTTATATGTGTCAGTGCAGGTGTGTGTGCCTGTTCATGGGTGTCAGTGCAGGTGTGTTTTCCTGTATATGTGTGTCATGGCAGATGTGTTTTCCTGTTTATGGGTGTCACTGCAGATGTGTGTGCCTGTTTTTATGTGTCAGTGTGCCGGTTCCTTTCCCCCGGCAGGTAGAGCTGAAGAGAGAGAGCCAGGTCAGCGGCTCCTCTTGAGGTTGAGTGGGAAGGTGGGTGTCAGTGGCTCAGACCCCTCCCCCACTAAAACACCGGAGAGAAAAAACCACACTGAGCCGGGAGTCTGTCCAGGCAGGAACTCGTTTTATTGTAATGGGAAGGTGTTTAAATAACTTTGAGAAAGAGGGAGGGTCTCAGGATGGGATAAAGGTGTAGAGGCCAATAGTATTTCACCACATCAGCAGTAGCTGGGCGGAGGCAGTTTCGGCTTAGGCCTTGCTGAGTCACTCCTAAGCAGATGTAATAGGCCAAAGACAGGTCGCTAAACTCTAGTCAGGCTCAGAAAGTACCACTAGGCCTCACACCCGGGCCTCTTAGGGCCCAACATCAGTGCAGGTGTGTGCCTGTTTATATGTGTCAGCTCATGAGTGTGTGTCTGAGAATATGTGTTACTGCAGATGTGTGAGCGAGTTTATGTGTGTCACTGCAGGTGTGTGTGCTGGTTTATGGGTGCCACTGCAGGTGTGTATGCCGTTTATGGGTGTAACTGCAGGTGTGTGTGCCTCTTGTTATGTGTCAGTGCGGTTGTGTTAGCCTGTTTTTGGATGTAACTAGGGTGTGTGTTCCTATTTATGGGTGTCATGGCTGGTGTGTGTGCCTGTTTATGTGTGTGAGTGCAGGTGTGTGTGCCTTGTATGGGTGTCAGTATAGGTGTGTGTGCCTGTTTATATTTGACAGTTCATTTGTGTGTGCCTCATCATATTTATCACTGCAGGTGTGTGTGCCTCTTTATGGGTGTCAGTGAAGGTGTGTGTGCCTGTTTATATGTGTCAATGTAGGTTTGTGTTCTTGTTTATAAGTGTCAGTTCATGTGTGTGTGCCTGATCATGTATCTCACTGCAGGTCTGTGAGCCTATTTTTGTGTGTCAGTGTAGGTGTGTGTGCCTGTTTACATGTGTCAGTTCATGTGTCTGTCCTTGATCATATGTGTCACTGCAGGTGTGTGTGCTTGATTATGTGTGTAAGTGCAGGTGTGTCTTCCTGTTTATGGGTGTCATGGCAGGTGTGTTTTCCTGTTTATGGGTGTCAATGCAGGTGTGTGTGCCTGTTTATGGGTGTCAGTATAGGTGTGATTACCTGTTTATGTGTGTCAGTGCAGGTGTGTGTGCCTGTTTATACATGGCAGTACAGATGTGTGTGCCTTTTTATGTATGTCAGTTCATGTGTGTGTCCTTGATCATATATGTCACTGCAGGTGTGTTTGCCTGATTATGTGTGTAAGTGCAGGTGTGTCTTCCTGTTTATGGGTGTCAATGCAGGTGTGTGTGCCTGTTTATGGGTGTCAGTATGGGTGTGTTTACCTGTTTATGTGTTTCAGTACAGGTGTGTGTGCCTTTTTATGTATGTCAGTTCATGAGTGTGTCCTTGATCATATGTTTCACTGAATGTGTTTAACTGTTTATGGGTGTCAGTGCAGGTATCTGTGCCTGTTTATATGTGTCAGTGCAGATGTGTGTTCCTGTTTATAGGTGTCAGGGCAGGTGTGTGTTCCTGTTTATGGGTGTCAATGGAGATTTGTGTGCCTATTTATGGGTGTCAGTATAGGTGTGTGTGCCTGTTTATATGTGTCAGTTCAGGTGTGTGTGCCTGTTTATATATGTCAATGCACGAGTGTGTGCCTGATAATATGTGTTACTGCAGGTGTGTGTCTTTTTATGGGTGGCAGTGCAGGTGTGTGACTGTTTATATATGTCAGTACAAGTGTGTATGCCTGTTTATGTGTCAATTCATGTGTGTGTGCCTGATCATATGTGTCCCTGGAGGTTTGTTTGCCTGTTTATTGGTGTCAGTGCTGGTGTGTGTGCCTGTTTATATGTGCCAGTGCAGGTGTGTGTTCCTCCTTATATGTGTCAGTAAAGGTGTGTGTGCATGTTTATATGTGTCAGTGCTGGTGTGTGTGCCTGTTTTTATGTGTCAGTTCATGTATATGTGTATGATCATATGTGTTACTGCAGGTATGTGTACGTGTGTATGGCTGTCAGTGCATGAGTGTGTTCCTGTATATATGACTGTGCAGGTGTTTCCCTGTTTATATGTGTCAGTGCAGGTGAGTTTGCCTGTTTATGGGTGTCAGTACAGTTGTGTACCTGTTATTGGTTGTCACTGCAGGTGTGTGTGCCTGTTTATATGTGTCACTGCAGGTGTGTGCCTGTTTATATTTGTCAGTGCAGGATTTTGTGCCAGTTTATGGGTGTCAGTGCAGGTGTGTGTGTCTTTATGGGTGTGAGTTCAGGTTTTTGTGTCTGTTTATGGGTCTCAGTGCTGGTGTGTTTTCATTTTTATATGTGTCAGTGCAAGAATGTGTATATGTTTATTGGTTTCAGTCCAGGTGTGTGTCCCTGTTTATGGGTATCTATGCAGGTGTGCATACATGTTTAGGGTTGTCAGTATAAGTGTTTGTACTGGCTTATGGGTGCCAGTGAAGGTGTCTTCTCCCATTTATATGTGTCAGTCCCAGGTGAGTGTGCCTGTTTATATGGGTCAGTGCAGGTGTGTTTGCCTTTTTATAGGTTTCACTATAGTGTGTGGGCCTGTTTACATGTGTCAGTGCAGGTGTGAGTGCCTGTTTATGTGTCAGTTCATGTGTGTGTGCCTTTTTATGTGTCAGTACATGTGTGTGTGCCTGTTTATGTGTCAGGTCATGTTTGTGTGCTTGATCATATGTCTCACTGCAGATGTGTGTGCCTGTTTATGTGCATCAGTGCAAGTGTGTGTGCCTGTTTATATGTGTCAGTGTAGATGTGTGTTCCTGTTTATGGGTGCCAGGGCTGGTGAGTGTTCCTCATTATGGGTGTCAATGCAGGTGTGTGTGACTTTTGTGGGTGTCAGTGCAGGTGTGAGTGCCTGTTTATATGTGTCAGTGCAGGTGTGTGTGCCTGTTTTAATGTACAAGTGCAGGTGAGTGTGCCTGTATATGGGTATCATTGCAGATGTGTGTGCCTGTTTATGGGTATCAGTATAGATGTGTGTGCATGTTTGTATGTGGCACTGTCAGATTGTGTGCCTGTTTACATGTCTCAGTTCATGAGTGTGTTCGTGTTTATATGTGTCAGTGCAGGTGTGTGTCCCTGTTAATATGTGTCAGTGCAAGTGAGTGTTCCTGTTTATGGGTGTCAGTACAGGTATGTACCTGATTATGAGTGTCAGTGCACATGCATGTGCCTGTTTATATGTGTCATTATACATGTGTTTGCCTGTTTATATCTGTCAGTTCATGTGTGTGTGCCTGATCCTAAGTCTCACTGCAGGTGTGTATGCCTGTTTATGTTTCAGTGCAGGTGTGTGCCTGTTCATGGGTGTCAGTGTATATGTGTGTTCCTGCTTATGGTTGTCAGGGCAGGTGTGTTTTCCTGTTTATGGGTGTCAATGCAGGTGAGTGTGCCTGTTTATATGTGCAAGTGCATGTGAGTGTGCCTGATTATATGTGTCAGCACAGGTGTGTGTGCCTGTTTTTATGTGTCAGTGCAGTTGTGTGTTCCTGTTTATGGGTGTCAATGCATGCGTGTGTGCCTGTTTATATGGGTCAGTGCAGGTGAGTGTGCCTGTTTATGGGTGTCAGTACAGGAGAGTACCTGATTATGGGTGTCAGTTCAGGTGTGTGCCCCTTTATATGTGTCAGTACATGTGTGTGTGCCTGTTTATATATGTCAGTTCATGTCTGTGTACCTGATCATATGTGTCACTGCAGGTGTGTGTGCCTGTTTATGGGTGTCATTGCATGTGTTTGTACCTGTTTATATGTGTCATTGCTGGTGTCTCTGCCTGTTCATGTGTCAGTTAATGTGTGTGTGCCTGTTTTTATGTGTCAGTTCATGTGTGTGTGCCTGATCCTATGTGTCAATGCAGGTGTGTATGGCTGTTTATGTGTGTCAGTGCAGATGTGTGTTCCTGATATGAGTGTCATGGTTGGTGTGTGTTCCTGATTATTGGTGTCAATGCAGGTGCATGTGCCTGTTTATGGGTGTCTCTCCAGGAGTTTGTGCCTGTTTATATGTGTCAGTGCAGATGTGTGAGCCTCTTTATATGTTTCAGTACAGGTGTGTGTGCCAGTTTTTATGGGTCAGTTCATGTTTGTCTGCCTTATGATATTTGTCATGGCAGGTTTAGGTGCCCATTTATGTGTGTTTGTGCAGGTGTGTGTGCCTGTTTGCATGTGTAAGCCCATGTTTGTGTCCTTGATCATAAGTGTCACTGCAGGTGTGGGTGCCAGTTTATGTTTGTAAGTGCATGTGTGTCTTCCTGTTTATGGGTGTCAGTGCAGGTGGGTGTGCCTGTTTATGGGTGTCAGTACAGGTGTGTGTGCATGTTTTTATGTGGCAGTGCAGGGGTGTGTGCCTGTTTATATGTGTCACAGCAGGTGTGTGTTCCTCTTTATATGTGTCAGTGCAGGTGAGTGTGCCTGTTTATGGGTGTTAATACAGGTGTGTACCTGATTATGGGTCTCAGTGCAGGTATGTGTGCCTGGTTATATGTGACAGTACACATGTGTATGCCAGTTTAGATGTGTCTGTTCATGTGTGTGCCTAATCATATATGTCACTGCAGGTGTGTGTGCACCTGTTTATTGGTGTCATTGCACATGTTTGTGCCTGTTCATGTGTCAGTTCTGGTGTCTCTGCCTGTTTATGTGTCAGTACACTGGTGTGTGCCTGTTTTCATGTGTCAGTTCATGTGTGTGTGTGTCTGATCATATATGTCAATGCAGGTGAGTATGTCTGTTTATGTGTGTCAATGCGGATGTGTGTTCCTGATATGGGTGTCATGACAGGTGTGTGTTCCTGATTATTGGTGTCAATACAGCTGTGTGTACCTGTTTATGTGTGTAAGTGCAGGTGTGATTTCCTGTTTATGTGTGTCAGTGCAGGTGGGTGTCCTTTTTATGGGTGTCAGTATAGGTGTGTGTGCATGTTTTTATGTGGCAGTGCAGGTGTGTGTGTGCCTCTTTATATGTGTCAGTGAAGGTGTGTGTCCCTGTTTATATGTGTCAGTGCAAGTGAGTGTGCCTGTTTATGGGTGTCAGTAAAGGTGTGTACCTGATTATGGGTGTCAGTGCAGGTGTGTGTGCGTGTTTATATGTGTCACTGCATGTGTGTGCCTGTTTATTTGTGTCAGTTCATGTGTGTGTCCCTGATCATATGTGTCACTGCAGGTTTGTGTGCCTTCTTATTGGTGTCATTTTGCCTGTCTGTTCCTGTTTATATGTGTCAGTACTGGTGTCTCTTCCTGTCTTTGTGTCAGTGCACGTGTGTGTGCCTGTTTATATGCGTCAGTTCATGTTTGTGTGCCTGATCATATGTGTCAATGCAGGTATGTGTGCCTGTTTATGTGTGTCAGTGCAGATGTGTATTCCTGTTTATGGGTGCCACGGCATGTGTATGTTCCTGATTATGGGTGTCAGTGCTGGTGTGTGTACCTCTTTATATGTGTCATTTAAGGTGTGTGTGCCTGTGTATATGTGCAATTGCAGGTGTGTGTGCCTGTTTATGGGGTCAGTACAGGTGTCTGTGCATGTTTGTATGTGGCAGTGAAGGTGTGTGTCCCTGTTTATATGTGTCAGGTCAAGTGTGTGTTCCTGTTTATATGTGTCAGTGCAGGTGTGTGTCCTTTTTTATATGTGTCAGTGCAGGTGAGTGTGCCTGTTTATGGGTGTCAGTACGGGTGTGTACCTGAATAATGGGTGTCTGTGCAGGTGTGTGTGCCTGTTGATATGTGACAGTACAGGTGTGTGTGCCTGTTTACATGTGTCACTGCAGGTGTGTGCCTATTTGTATGTGTCAGTGTGTGTGTGTGCCTGTTTATGTCCTGTTTATGTGTGTCAGTTCATGTGTGTGTGCCTGATCATATGTGTCACTGTGGGTATGTGTGTGCCTGTTTGCATGTGTCAGTGCAGGTGTGTGTGTCTGTTCACAGGTGCCAGTGCAGGTGTGTGTTCCTGTACATAGGAGTCAGTGCAGGTGTGTTTTCCTGTTTATGGGTATCAATGGAGGTGTGTTTGCTTGTTAATCTCTGTCTGGTCATGTGTGTGTGTCAGATCATACGTGTTACTGCAGGTTTGTGTGCCGGTTTTAGGATGTCACTGAATGTGTGAGTGCCTATTTATATGTGTCAGTGCAGTTGTGTTTGTCTGTTCATGGGTGTCAGGGCAGGTGTGTGTGCCTGTATATATGTGTCAGTACAGGGGTATGTGCCTATATATATATGTCAGTTCATATGTGTCTGTCTGATCATAGTGTTACTGCAGGTGGTGTTCCTGTTTATACGTGTCAGTGTAGGTGTGTGTGCCTTTGTATGGACATCAGTGCAGTTGTGTTTTCCTTTTTATGGGTGTCATATCATGTGTATGTTCCTGTTTATATGTGCAAGTGCAGTTGAGTGTGCCTTTATATGGGTGTCATTGCAGGTGTGTGTTCCTGTTTGTGGGTGTCAGTACAGGTGTGTGTGCATGTTTGTATGTGCCATGCAGGTGTGTGTGTTCCTGTTTATAAGTGTCAGTACAGGTGTGTGTGCCTGTTTATACATGTCACTGCAGGTGTGTGCCTGTTTCTATGTGTCAGTTTTCAGTACAGGTGTTTGTAGTGTTTATGGGTGTCAGTGAAGTTGTCTATCTGTTCATACGTGCAGGTGTGTGTCTGTTTATATGTGTCAGTTCATGTGTGTGTTCTTGATCATGTGTCACTGCAGGTGTGTGTGCCTGTTTATGGTGTCAGTGCAGGTATTTGTGCCTGTTTCTATGTGTCAGTGCAGATGTGTGTTCCTGGTTATGGGTGTAATGGCAGGTGTGTGTTCCTGTTTATGGGTGTCAATGCAGGTGTGTTGGCCTTTGGTGGGTGTCAGTACAGGTATCTGTGCCTCTTTATATGGGTCAGTGCAGATGTGTGTGCCTGTTTATATGTGTCAGTGCAGGTGTGTTTGCCTGTTTATATGTGTCAGTACATTTGTTTGTTTCTGATCATATTTATTACTGCAGGGGTATGTGCCTGTTAATATGTGTCTGTACAGTTGTGTGTGCCTGTTTATATGTTTCAGTGCAGATGTGTGTTCCTTCTTATGCATGTCAGGGCAGTTGTGGGCTCCCGTTTATGGGTGTCAATGCAGGTTTGTGTAGCTGTTTATGGGTGCCAGTACAGGTGTGTGTGTCTGTTGATATGTATCAGTGGAGGTGGGTGTGCCTGTTTATATGTGTCATTTCATGTGTGTGTGCCTGATTATATCTGTTAGTCCAGGTGTGTGTGCCTGTTAATTGGTGTCAGTGCAGGTGTATGACTGTTTATATGTGTCAGTACAGGTGTGTGTGCCTGTTTATATGGGTCATAACACGTGTGTGTGCCTGTTTATGCATGTCAGGGCAGTTGTGTGCTTCTGTTTATGGGTGACAATTCAGGTTTGTGTAGCTGTTTATGGGTGTCAGTACAGGTGTGGGTGTTTGTTTATATGTATCAATGGACATGTGTGTGCCTTCTTATATGTGTCTGTGCATGTTAGCGTGCCTGTTTATATGTGTCAGTTCATTTATGTGTTCCTTATCATATGTGTCACTGCAAGTGTGTGTGCCTGGGTAATGGTGTCACTGCAGGTGTGTATGCCTATTTATATGTGTCAGGGTAGTTGTGTGTGCCTGTTCATGGGAGTCAGGTCAGGTGTGTGTTCCTGTATATGGGTGTCAGGGCAGGTGTGTGTGCCAGCTTATGTGTCAGTGTAGTTGTGTGCCTGGTTATATGTGTCAGCACAGGTGAGTGTGCCTGTTTATCTATGTCAGTTCATATGTGTGTGTGCCTTATCATATGTGTCACTGCTGGTGGATGTGCCTGTTTATGTGTGTCAATGCAGTTGTGTGTGCCTTTTTATATGTGTCAGTTCATGTGTGTGTGCCTGATCATGTGTCAGTGCAGGTGTGTGTGCCTCTTAACATGTGTCAGTGCAGGTGTTTGTGCCTGTTTATGGTTGTCATTGCCGGTGTGTGTTCCTGTTTATGGTTGTCATGGCAGCTATGTGTGCTTGTTTATATATGTCAGTGCAGGTGTGTGTGCATGTTCATGGCTTTCAGTGAAGGTGTATGTTCCTGTTTATGGGTATCATGGCAGGTGTGTTTTCCTGTTTATGGTTGTCAATGCAGATGTGTGTGTGCCTGTTTCTAAGTTTCAATACAGGTGTGTGTGCATCTTTTTGCGTGTCAGTGCAGGTGTGTGTTCCTGTTTATGGGTGTCAGTTCAGGGGTGTGTGCCTGTTTATATGTGTCAGTTCATGTGTGTGTGCCTGATCATATGTGTCAATGCAGATGTGTGTGCCTGATCATATGTGTCACTGCAGGTGTGTGTGTGCCTATTTATATGTGTCAGTGCAGGTTTGTGTGCCTGTTCATGGGTGTCAGTGAAGTTGTGTGTTCCTGTTTATATGTGTCAGATCATGTTTGTGTGTCTGATCATATGTGTTACTGCAGGTGTGTGTGCCTGCTTATGGCTGTTAGTGCAGGTGAGTGTCCCTATTTATATGTGTCATTACAGGTGTGTGTGCCTGTTTATATGTGTCAGTTCATGTGTGTTTGCCTGATATATGTGTCACTGCAGGTGTGTATGCCTCTTAACATGTTTCAGTGCAGGTATATGTGCCTGTTTATGGATGTCAGTGCTGGTGTGTGTTCCTGTTTATGGGTGTCATGACAGCTATGTGTGCTTGTTTACATGTGTCAGTGCAGGTGTGTGTGTCTGTTCATGGCTTTCAGTGAAGGTGTGTGTTCCTGATTATGGGTAATCATGGCAGGTGTGTTTTCATGTTTATGGTTGTCAATGCAGGTGTGTGTGCCTGTTTCTATGTTTCAATACAGGTGTGTGTGCCTCTTTATGTGTGTCAGTGCAGGTATGTGTTCCTGTGGATGGGTGTCTGTTCAGGGGTGTGTGCCTGTCAGTGCAGTTGTGTATGCCTGTTTATATGTGTCAGTTCATGTGTGTGTGCCTGATCATATGTGTCAATGCAGATGTGTGTGTCTGTATAGGGTGTGTGTGCCTGTTTATATGTGTCAGAGCAGGTGTGTGTGCCTGTTTTTTATTTGTCAGTTCATGTGTGTGTGCCTGATCATATGTGTCACTGCAGGTGTGTGTGCCTATTTATATGTGTCAGTGCAGGTGTGTGTGCCTGTTCATGGGTGTCAGTGAAGGTGTGTGCTCCTGTTTATATGTGTCATTTCATATTTGTCTGTCCGATCATATGTGTTACTGCAGGTGTGTGTGTCTGCTTATGGCTGTTAGTGCAGGTGAGTTTCCCTATTTATATGTGTCATTACAGGTGTGTGTGTGTGCCTCTTTATATGTGTCAGTTCATGTGTGTTTGCCTGATATATGTGTCACTGAAGGTGTTTGTGCTAGTTTATATGTGTCAGTGCAGGTGTGTGTCCCTGATTATGTGTGTCAGTGCAGGGTTTTGATCCTGTATATGGGTAATATGGCAGGTGTGTGGTCCTGTTTATATGTGTCAGTGCAGGTATGTGTGCCTGTACATGGTTATCAGTACAGGTGTGTGCCTGTTTATTTGTGTCAGTTTATGTGTGTGTGCCTGATCATATGTGTCACTGCAGGTGTGTTTGCCTATTTATGGGTGTCACTGCAGGTGTGTTTACCTGTTCATATGTGTCAGTACAGGTGTGTGTGCCTGTTTATATGTTTCAGTAAAGGTGTTTGTGCCTGTTTATATGTGTCTGTTTGTGGTAGTTTGAATATATGTCCCCCAATATATTCAGTGTTTTATTAGTTATAGTTTGCATCTGCAATCACCTTGCTAGAGGCAATGTCACTGGGGGCTGGTCTTAAGGTGTGGGTTTGAGATTCCATTGTAAAGATATGCAAAA
>PVKW010024372.1:6408-32033 GCA_004027895.1 Orientallactaga bullata
GAGGTAGGGTCTCACTCTGACCCAGGCTGACCTGGAATTAACTACGTAGTCTCAGGGTGGCCTCGAACTCATGGCAATCCTCCTACCTCTGCCTCCCGAGTGGTGGGATTAAAGGCGTGTGCTACCACGCCCGGCACATCAGGTATTCTTTCCCAGGGCTGGGCAGCTTCCAGGCACACAGATTCCTGGGTACTCACTCACTACCTGTGGAGGAGATGAGGGGAGCGGCATTCCTGATGGCAGATGAGTAATTAACAGCGATCACAGGGGAAACCAAAGCCATAGAAGAGGCCAGCTGCTAGTAGTTCAGCTTCTGTGTCTGCCCAACAACCATCCATATGACTGTGAAGAAGGCGTGGGGTGGGGGATAGGGTGTAGGAGTCCCTTTTCTGGGTCCAGTTGGAGCCCTAAGTGGCTTTGAGCTGTAGAGTGGGATCTTGTGAGGAATCAGTTGTCCCTAACTTGTTTATATGTTAGAATCACATAGGGAACTACAAAAACCCAGATACCTGAACCGCTCCAAAGATGGTGGGCCTGAGCTTGACTTGACAACAAGATCCCAGGTGTCAGTCACAGGTATTCCGAATAGTAGATTCACACATGTGCGTGCAGTGTATGTATGAGTAGGAAAAGTATATGCAGTGACCTGTACTACGTATGCAGCACACATGTAAGTAAGTTCATGGTACACATCAGATAGCATTACTGTGTGCACATATATGTATGTGGCATGCATGTATGTTGCAATCCATTTCGCATTGCTGGCTGAAATCACCCAATCAAGAGCAGCTTATTAGAAAAAGTTTTATTTTGGCTTACAGACTCGAGGAGAAGCCATGATGGCAGGGGAAAACGATGGCATGACCAGAGGGTGGACATTACCTCCTGGCCGATATCAGATGGAAAACAGCAACAGGAGAGTGTACCAAACACTGGCAAGGGGAAACTGGCTATAATATCCATAAGTCCACCCCCAACAATACACTGCCTCCAGGAGGCGTTAATTCCCAAATCACCATCAGCTGGGAACCTAGCATTCAGAACACCTAAGTTTAGGAGGGACACCTGAGTCAAACCACCACATTCTGCCCCTGGCCCCCATAAAGTGATAACCATACATGATTTTAAATTCAATGCATCAATCCAACTTTAAAGTCCCTATAGTTTTTATCAATCCCAATGATGTTCAAACATTCCCGTACTCTGAGATCTTTTAACTAAACCATAATTTTAAAAAACTCTTCCAAAAACCCATAGTGGCACAGAATAAACACACTGCAAAAGATGGCATTGGGCATAGCAAAGAAATATCCAACCAATACAAGATTTAAACAGGGCAAACATCAAACTCTGTAGCTCCAAGTCCAACAACTCTAGTCAGTGACAAATAACAAGTCTCCAAGTCCTATAATTCTAACCAGCAACAATTCTCTGGAGTTCCAATTCTGCCCTTCCAGCTAGGCTACTCACAGTTCTGGAATGTGTCATCTGGGGCCAGCAGCTCTCCTTAGCAGCCTTCTTCTCATGGTTCCAGTATCTCCATTGGGTCTCCACTGCAACCCACAGTCCATCTTCACAGCTCTATCGGGTCTCCATGCAGCCATCCAGCAAACCTGCTTCACACTGCCCATGGCCATTTCTAAAACACAAGACCGTGTTGCAAATTCAATGACCCTCTCTTTCCTGCATTTCTTATACTCCATAATATCAGATGGGGTGCCAATTTGTTAATCCAGTGGGGAATAAAGCAGACTTTGAAGAACAGGACACTCCTTCAGCATTCAGCCTCCCTCAAAAGACTGCGTTCTTTCTGTTGTCCCAATGCAGGTTAGCTGGCCCATTCTCAATGGTTATAATCTCTCAATTGCAGGTGAATGAGCAGCAGTTTTGGCCTCAAGATTTCATCTCTGTGTCATATCCCTCTCCTCACACCAGTCCATTTCTATACAATGCAACCCTGCACAAATTCTCAGGACAGGGACATAACAGCAAGCCTCTCACACAAACTGCTTCTAGCTCAGTCCAGGCAAAGCTCTTTCTCACCTTTTATAAGCCAAACGTCACAGTCCTTAGTTCTTATTGCATTCAGGTCTTTCTACTCTGACCAGAATAGTCCATCAAGCACTTACAGCACTGCAAGGCATCTCCTAGAACAAGGTTTCAAATTCATCCACATTCCTCTTGAAAATCAGCTCCAACAGGCCAAAGCCGCACAGTCAAGTTTCAAGCATCAATGACACACTCTTGGTACCAACTTCATAGTTGCAGTCAGGTTCGTGTTGCTGGCAGAAATCACCTGACCAAAGCAGCTTGTGGGGAAAAAGGTTTATTTTAGCTTACAGACTTGAGGGGAAGCTCCATGATGGCAGGGGAAAATGATGGTATGAGAATAGGGTGGACATCACCTCCTGGCCAATATCAAGTGGACAATAGCAACAGGAGAGTATGCCAACCACTGGCAAGGGAACATTGGCTATAATCCCCATAAGCCCGCCCCCAATAATACACCACCTACAGGAGGCATTAATTCCCAAATCTCCATCAGCTGGGAACCTAGTTTTCAGAACACATAAGTTTATGAGGGACACCTGAATCAAACCACCATAATGTATGTATTATGTGTGCATGTGCACCAGTATAGAGATCTATCATAGGGATGTGGCCGTATGCAACTGTGGAAACTAGTCAAAAAGTCTCTGCTGGGCTGGAGAGATGGCTCAGTAGTTAAGATAATTTCCTACAAAGCCTAAGGACTCAGGTTTGATTTCCCAGTATCCACATACAGCCAGATGCAGAAAGTGGCGCATGCATCTGGATTTCCTGTGCAATTGTTAAAGGCCCCTGGCACACCATTCTCTCTCTACCTGACTCTCCCTGTCTTAAATAAGTAAATAAAATATATATTTTTAAAGTCTCTGCAGGGCTGGAGGGATGGCTTAGCAGTTAAGGCATTAGCCAGATGCACAAAGGGGTGCATACGTCTGGAGTGTGTTTGCAGTGGCTGGAGGCCCTGGTGTGCCTATTCTCTCTCTCTCACTCTCTTTCTCCCTCTTTATCTGTCAAATAAATAAATAAAAATAAAAATATTTTTTAAAAAGTCTCTGCAGCCAGGTGTGGTGGCGCACGCCTTTAATCCAACACTCAGGAGGCAGAGGCCACCCTGAGACTACATAGTGAATTCCAGGTCAGCCTGAGCTAGAGTGAGACCCTACCTTGAAAAAACTGAAAAACAAACAAACAAACAAACCTCTCTGCAAAGCTGTTGCCTTCTGTTTGAGGCTATAGCTTGAAATCCCCAGAACAGACAGGTGGGAGGAAGTTGGAATATCAGGTAGGGACAGTAAGAATAAGCTGAGTGAGACAGCTGATGGAGGTGGACTGGAGAGCAGTCCTTGTTGGCCCTGACTTGAGGTTTGAATGGCCAATAGAAAACTTGTCATGGAATTAACAGGATAGCTAATTCAGGATTCAAGGGAGGGGAACAGCCTCAGGTTCACAAGCGGAGTTGATGGACCAGTGTCCGCAAAATCTCACACAAGAATCTCTCTTAAAACCATCCACATAAGCCAGATACACAAGGTGGCGCATGCATCTGGAATTCATTTACATTGGCTAGGGGCCCTGGTGTGCCCATTCTCTCTCTCTGCTTCTTTTTCTCTTTGTCGCTCTCAAATAAATAAATATAAATAAACAAAAATTAAAAAAAAAAAACACCAGTAGGAAAAGTCCAGGCCTCTGATTTCAATAGACAATGCCCATGAAGAGCAGCTTTCTTCACTACGGGTTGGGATAAGTTGCAGCAGGCGGAGCATCGGCATGCTGGGCATCGGCCCTGTAACTGTGGCTGGCTGCCTGGCAAAGCGGAGGCATTATGATGTCTTCCAGATTCTGCTTTTACTTCCTGACATCCTTTGCCTGAGCCTTGCCCTCTCAGACTGCCCCTTGCTCTGAGTCCTGCCCAGCATGCCCCTGGCTGTGTTACGCTCTTCCTTTTGATTTTCTGCCAAGCACTTTTTGCTCTGTAATTAAGTGATCCTGCATGGTGGTGTGCTCCCTTCATCTTCTATTTTCAGTAAAGCTTTACTTTCTGTCTCCCTTCTTAAAAGCATCATTTTAAATCAGATCTCAGCTGCAGAGCACAGGCTTTGTGGCTTTTTGTTTTGTTAGCCTGGAAACTTCCTTCTTTTTTTTTTAAATTATTTATTTATTTATTTTTATTGACTATGTCCATAATTATAGATAATAAACCATGGTAATTCCCTTCCCCCACTTGCCCCCTCAACAACTCCACTCTCCATCATATCCCCTCTCCCTCTCAATCAGTCTCTCTTTTATTTTGATGTCATCATCTTTTCCTCCTATTATGAGGGTCTTATGTAGGTAGTGTCAGGCACTGTAAGGCCATGGATATCCAGGCCATTTTGTGTCTGGAAGAGTGCATTGTAAGGAGTCCAACCCTCTTTTGGCTTGTACATTTTTTCCGCCACCTCTTCCGCAATGGACCCTGAGCCTTGGAAGGTGGGTTTGAGATGTTTCAGTGCTGAGCACTCCTCTGACCCTTCTTCTCAGCACCACGATGCCTTCTGACTCATCCCAAAGTCACTGCCATCTGAAAAGAGAAGCTTCTCTAACCAAAAGTGAGAGTAGCATTAATATATGGGTATGAACATTAAGAGAACATTAAGCAGTTTGGTGAGCATAGTATATACATTTAGCCAGACACCAGCAGGTGTTATACCCCTAGGGCTCCTGACTTTCCCCATCCTTTATTTTCAGTATCAGGGATGTATTCCCTCCCATGGAGCGGGCCTCCAGTCCAATTAGAGAGTGGTTGGTTTTCCCCATATCAGACATGCCACTAATGTACCCATTGGCTCATTTGGCCTGGCTGGCCCAACTTAAGGCTTTCAGTGTCCACTGTTATCTCCACTGGTGATTTCTCTTTTTCTCATTGAACTGCATGCAACATAGCTCTTTCCAGCTTTCTGTCAGCTGACCTACAAGGAAGAGGTTTTCAGTTCAGCTCCAGCAAGATTTCTTTGTGATGTTGCAGCCCAAGCATGTGGAGCCTTCAGCAACAGGGTTTTACCATCTACTCCTAGTGGGAAACCAAGAGCCTTGGCAATGGCTTGTAATGATTTCGGGAGCATCAGGGACCTCCCTGGCCAACAACTCACTGGAAGGTATCCCATTCCTGACACTGAAAATTTATAGTAACAATCTATGGTCTTTCAGTGCAACGTTGCCCAAAAAAATGGGTTTCCATATGACTTATTCATATCCTCTTAGATTTTGATTAACCCTCCCCCACCCTTCCTTTACTCAATCTCTTCCCCTGACCTCACTTAGGCCTTTTCATCCCCATTAAGCTCTTCTTCTACTTACATATATGTAATACTATCCCCTTAAGTCCACCCCCTTCCCTTATATCCCCTTTCTAGCTTACTGCACTCTGCTACTGAGGTGTTTTTTTTTTTTTTTTTTCTTAACGTAGGGTTTCACTGTAGTCCAGGGTGGCCTCGAACTCACGGTGATCCTCCTACCTCTGCCTCCCGAGTGCTAAGATTAAAGGTGTGCACCACCACACCCGGCTGCTACTGAGTTTTATTCCAACTCAGATACAAGTGAAGTTTCCTTCTTCTTCTGTTCTAGCCTAACCAGGAGAGGTCATTGTGCAAGTGCCCTGTGGAAATGAGAGCATGTGGCAACAGCACCTGAGGACATGGCATTCGGCTGGGGGCCTGTGTGAACCGCTTGTTAGACCTAGTAACCTGGCTGGTATTCACACACTGGAAATGGAAAACATGGCATACTGGGTCTTCCACAACATTTAACATCTTGCATTTGGGTCCTGGCTCCTGCTGGGGCCACCAGGGGGCATTTAAGTCAATGGCCTTGTCCTCACCACAAACCATTTGAACAGGCTCTCAAAGTGGGAGGGTCATGTTAACATTTTAAATTCTCCAGCTGATTTGAACACACACCTAAGGTTGAGGCTATGGGTGTCGCAGACACATTCATGGAAAAGTCAGGAAAAGATTTATCAGTCATTGAAGAAAGCTGGTTTGAGTCCCAGTCCAGCCTCTGAGTCCAGGTCTGGTTATTTACCTAAGATTTAAGTGACTCTTTATCTCCCAGTTAATAAAAAGCACCATGGAAACTGTGACATCAGGGGAGGCCTGACACACCTTTCATGGGAAGCACAAATACACCTTGTTTATTAAGGTGCTTGATGACCTTGGGTGAGTCTCTGCCCTGCCTGGGCATATGTCCTTGAGTCAAGAGAACGTTAAATGTAAGGTTGGCTGGACCCTGCCAAGTTTACCATCAGTTAGGCCTGAAACCACATAACCCATTTTCTTTCTCCCTTTCCTTTTTTCCTTCTCCCTCTTTTTTTCTTTCTCTCTCTTTCTTTCTCTCTTTCTTTCTTTCTTTCTTTCTTTCTTTCTCTCTCTCTTTCTTTCTTTCTTTCTTTTTTCTCTTTCTTTTCTTTCTCTCTCTTTCTCCTTTCTTTCTTTCTTTCTTTCTTTCTTTCTTTCTTTCTTTCTTTCTTTCTTTCTTTCTTTCTTTCTTTCTTCTTTCTTTCTGTTTTTTAGTTTTTCATGGTAAGTTATCACACTAGCCCAGATGGCCTTGAACTCACAGCGATCCTCCTCCCTCTGCCTCCTGAGTGCTGGGATTAAAGGTGTGTGCCACCACGCCCGTCAACCCTTTTTCTTTTAAACAGGTAGACTCAGAGTTGGGGGTGGGGAGATCCACAGAAGACTCCAAGCAGGAGAGTAAAGGCTAGGCCTAGAGCCAGGCCTTTTTCTAGACATGGCCTCTGGGCTGTGGGCTCTGAGTTCCCTATCTCAGTCTACCCAGCAAGGAATTTCTGACACTTGGGTTCTAGGAATTGAGGACTATGGTCTGAAGGGAGAAATGGGCAGCCAGTGCAGGATGCCTCCATGTCAGGGAGCTTTCATTTCTCTACTCAGCAGCTTCCTCAGCAGTCTGAGTGGGGCCAACTCTGACTTCCTCGTTGAAATGACTTGACCACAATGGGAGCCTCATTGTGGCGGTCTAAAACTCCAGCGGGTAAGTGTGGGACTCCTGGGTCTTCACTCTCCCAATCTGTTCCTGGAAAGGGCTGCGCCCTGTGCATGATTTGGGATCTGAAATGTTCCCCCAAAGGTCATGTGCTAAAGGCTTGGTTGAGAGCCCGTGGTGTTGGGGAAAGTGATACAATCTCTAAGGAGGTGGAGCCAATGAAAGGTCCAGCTCCTGTCCCCTTTCTCTCTTTGCCACATGCACCTGCTGTGTGATGTACTCCTGCTCGCCACAGGCCCAGGGCAATAGGGCCAGGTAGCCACTGACTGAAACCTCTAAAACTGTGAGCCACAACAAACCTTGCCGCCACATAAGCTGATTCTCATTCTGTGATGACAGGAAACTGACTGACACAATCTGCTTGCCACAGCATCGAGATCCATGCCCTCTGGCTCACACTTCTCAGAGGTTGCTTCTGCTCCCACAGTCCCATGCTGCCATTCCATCACCATATTTAACTTCTCAAGGTCACACATTCACCCGTACCAATTGAGGCTGTGTGGCTATTGTCACGGGATCAGGTTTACCAAATGTGTAGACTCCTTTCCTAAAACCTCAAATCAAAAACACTGTTTATTTTGTCCTCAAGGCCAGACAGATGGAACATCAGTCCTGAAGGACAAACCAAAGGAACTGGGGAATTTGGGCTCGAGGAAGCTGTGAGAGGGGCCACCTCCTTGGAGCACAGCATCTCGTCTAAAAGTGTGCTGAGCTGCTCCAGGAAACCCATGCAGCTGAAATGGAGGAAGCAGTTTTGGAAATCAGGGCGTCCCACGCTGGCAGGGCTGGCCCAGGATATGGGACATTCTGAGCACTATGGTGAGAAGGAATCAAAAATGTGGGGTTGAATGAGGGCCAATCGTCTGGCCAGCCGCTGCTTCTCAGCACAGTGCACCTCCTTGTGCAGCGATGGAAGGAGTATAATTATGATGGTGTTTGGCAAACAGCAACATGTTAAATCTGCTCACACTCAGCCCAGGAAGTCCAGGGCAAAGGTTAACTAGCACTAGGGGCACTGTGGAGGGTGGAGCCAGCCCCTAAGGCCTTGGAGCTCCTGATGCCAAGAGGTGCCACAAAATGGCAGGACTGGAGCTGCAGAGATGGCTCAGTGGTTGAGGCGCTTGTCTGCAAAGCCTAATGACCTGGGTTCAATTCCCCGGGACCCACGTAAAGCCAGATGCACAAAGTGGCACATGCATCTGGAGTTCGTTTGCAGTGGCTGGAGGCCCTGGCAAGCCCATTCTATCTGTCTTGTCTCTCTACTCTCTCTCTCTCTCTCTATCTGCTTGCAAGTAAATAAATAAAGTTAAAACAGTATTTTTAAAATGCCAGGGCTGGGCTGGAGGGATGGTTTAGTAATTAAGGAGTTTGCCTGCAAAGCCAAAGGACCTAGGTTCAATTCCCCAGGACCCACGTTAGCCAGATGCACAAGGGGGCATATGCGTCTGGAGTTCGTTTGCAGTGGCTGGAGATCCTGGTGCTCCCATTCTCTCTTTCTCTCTCTCTCTTTGTCAAATAAATAAATAAAAATAAAATATTTTAAAATTCAATGGCTGATGCTGGGCATGGTGGCTCACCTTTAATCCCAGCACTTGGGAAGCAGAGGTAGAAGGATCGCTGTGAGTTCGAAGCCACCCTGATACTACATAGTGGGTTCCAGGTCAGCCTGAGCTGGAGTAAGACCCTACCTCGAAAAACCAACCAACCAACCAAATAAACAAAAAGCCAGGGCTGGACCTTCACCACAAGGGCGCTTCCACTCTAGCGGGCAGGGGCAGAGATCTGGCCCAGATGCAAATGTCTCAGGTAGGTCCTAAGAAGTATGTAAGTGTGAGTATGGGCAAGTGTTGTTCATGTGAGGGTTTGAGTGTATGAATGAGTGTGCATGTGTTGTGTATGAATATTTAGCGTATGCTAAGTGAGTATGTTATATTTTTGAATGTGTGTGTGAGACTACTTGTAAGTGTATATATGGGTATTTGTGGGTGTGTATGAGAGTGTGTATGAGAGTGTGTATGAGTGAGTGAGAGTAGATTTGTGTGTGACTGTTGGGCATATGAGTTTGTGAGTGTATACATGAGCGAGCATGTATGAGTGAGTGTGAGTGTGGGGCTGCAGTAGTAATTGCCCCAGGAGACACCTCAAGGAGAAGCTGTGGGTTCAGGGAGAAGGTGAAAACTGGAATGAGAAGCTTCTAGCTGGACCTGCCCAGCCACTTGGAAGGCTCCAGTTGCCCTTAGTTTCAGTTCTGGAACCTTCCTCTAATGCTAGCTGTGCTCAGAGCCCTTTGAGAGGACAACTATGGGGTGCTCTTACTATTGGGGCCAAGATCCAAGCTGGGCTAAGAGAACCTTTTCCATCGTCTCCAGGAATCATGCCTCCATAGTGAAGTGGCCCAGATTAGAGACAGCTGCAGCTCTTGACCTTGGGGTCCACCTTCATTCACCCTCAGCTGCTGTGTAGCAATGACCAGGTCCAGCCTAGCCCAGGCTGCAGCCTGCAAGCCCAGGAGGCAGAGCTGTTGAAGGGGCCTCTTGTGGACCATGGTTATAAGAGGCTCCTGAGTAAAGCGGTCTCTGGGCTGAGGGTTCAGTTAAAGAGTAGCCCTGAGTCAGAGCTGGCCCAGGGACCACGTCCAGCAGAGCTTCTCTTGGTGCACAGGAAGATGGAGCACTGACCCCCTTGCCCAGCTTTCTTGACTCTTTAGGAAAAGAGCTTCCTCTGGTCTTCATGACTTTGCCACTAAAGAAGACATGGGACTTCTGTCTCATCTTTTGGGCTGGAGAGAGGCTGGGCCACTCCCAAACCAGTGGATTATGAAGGGCTTTGTTACTAAGAACCAGAGGGAGAGGGGCTCATACACTGGTCCCAGGTTCAAAGGAGAGTAGCCGGTGGGCCATGTTCTGCAGGAGCCAGGGCACTTTGGGTCACCTTAGCTAGGGGCAGATTCCCCAAGTCAGACAGCCCACTCCACTCTACCAAATCTGCTGGAAATCACATCCAAGTGGGTGTCTCTCCATTGCTTCCCACCAGTTGAGCTCCGGGCCAGACCCTCCCTCTTTTCCTCGGGCCATCCTATAGGGATGCTGTGGCTTTAGAGTCTGAAACCAGGCCAAAGTTGGGCAAAGAGGGTCTTAACCCCAACTTGGCTTTATCTTTGCCACCCTCATATCCTTCTCTGAAAGTGGACAACAGAGCCCCTCCTCTTGGCTTGGGAATGTCTGATCCCAACTACGACCATGAATAAGGCGGTTAGGCCTGGCTTGAGGGAATTATTCAATCAGTCTAAGTGTCTGGAGTCGTAAGTCTCAGCCTGCGCTTCAAGAGGTCTGGGCTCAGGTCCCAGTGCTCCCAATGAACACCTTGTGGTAGAACAAAATAGTCTGTCAACCTCTTAGGGACTGAGTTTCCTCATCTACTCTGGCCTTCCAGGCAGATTTTTCCAAAGGACTCTTAACTTGCTGACAGCCCAGGTATGTCCTCCCTGTTCTTTGTAGGACCATCCCTGGAGGGTGGGGAAACCAGCCCACACCCACTTTGCTATGCTTTCCTGGTTCACCCTGGTAACGGGGCACGTGGTGATGGACTGTGACTTGTGGCTAGTGCTTCACTTTACCAAGTAGAGACATACTGATCCTCTCGTGACACCCTCTGTGATAGCTAATTTTAATTATCAACTTGATTGGATCAAGAAAGACCTAAGACATTAGTAAGCCATATATTTTGGGTGTGTCTGTGAGACCCTTTCCAGGGAAGATGAACAGAAGTGGTAAGCCTTGCATAGGATGTGGGTGGATTATTACACATGCTAGAATACCAGACTGAATGAAAAAGGGAAAAGGGAGAAAGCTATCTGAATGGTAGCATTCCCTTTTCTTGATTTTTTGAGAAAAAAAAATTATTTATTTATTTGCAAGGAGAGAGAGAGAGAATGGCACACAGAGCCCCTAGCCATTGCAAATAAACTCCAGATGCATGTGCCACTTTGTACATCTGGGGAATTGAACCCAGGTTGTTAGGTTGTTAGGCTTTGCAAGCAAGCGCCTTAACCACTGAGCTATCTCTTCAGCCTTCTCTTTCTCTGTTTTTTTTTTTTTTTCTTTTTGAGGTAGGGTCTCACTTTAGCTCAGGCTGACCTGGAATTCACTATGTAGTCTCAGGGTGGCCTCGAACTCACAGCAATCCTCCTACCTCTGCCTCCTGAGTGCTGGGATTAAAAGCATGCACCACCATGCCCGGCTGTTTTTTTTTTTTTTTTTTTAATCTGCCAAAATGTGAACAAGCATATTCCAATTGTCACAGACAGGAACTGGTCCCACTGCCATGCCCTCTCCTCCAGATGGGTTTTATTCCCTGAACCATGAGTCCAAATAAACCTCTCATCCCTTAAATTGCTTATGCCAGCTATTATGTCACAGTAAGAAAAAATGGTAACATACAGAAAATTGGTACTGAGAATGGTTTTTGCCGCGTGTACCTAAACTTGGTTTGTGGGAGGAATATGAAGTCTGGGACTATAGAGCTCTCACTTTAAAATTATTAATTAACTAATTAAAATCAATTAATTTGAGAGAGACAGAGAAAGAAGCAGACGCAGAGAGATTGGGTATGGGCACACCAGGGCCTCTTGCCATTGTGAATGAACTCCAGATGCATGCACCAGTTTATGCATCTGGCTTTACACAGATATTGAGGAATTAAAACAGGGTTGTTAGGCTTTGCAGGCAAACACGTTAACCATTGAGCAGTCTCTCCAGCCCTAGAGCTCACACTCTTGATCAAAGAAACTTCTTTTTGCAGATGGAAGTGACTACTTATCAAAGTGCTGAAGAGAAGGGACAGTTGAGGGCTCAGCACTAAATGAGATCTCTTTATTATACCCTCAAAAGCTTAGGGAACATTGCAGAAGAGGTGGCAGAGTCTGTCGCAGAAGAGGTGCTGGAAAGAATGTAAGAGCCAAAGGAAGAGTAGAACTGTGTACAATGCATCCTTCCAGACACAAAATGGCCTGGATATCCATGACCTCGCCGTGCCTGACACGACCTTCATAAGACCCTCATGATAGGAGGAAAAGATGATGACATCAAAATAAAAGAGAGACTAATTGAGAGAGGGAGGGAAGATGATGGAAAGTGGATTTGTGGGGCTGGAGAGATGGCTTAGCGGTCAAGGTGTTTGCCTGCAAAGCTAAAGGACCTTGGTTCAATTCCCCAGGACCCATGTAAGCCAGAGGCACATGGTGGTGCATGCATCTGGAGTTTATTTGCAGTGGCTAGAGGCCCTGGCACGCCCATTCTCTCTCTCTCCCTCTCTCTCTTTCTCTTAAATAAGTAAATAAATAAATAAAATTAAAAAAAAAGAAAGTGGATTTGTGAAGGAGAAAGTGGAGGAGGAGAGGGAATTATCATGGTTTATTGTCTATAATGATGGAAGTTGTCAATAGTTAAAAAAAAAAAAGTAAGCCAGGCATGGTGGCACATGCCTTTAATCCCAGCAAGACTTGGGAGGCAGAGGTAGGAGGATCACCATGAGTTGGAGGCCACCCTGAGACTACATTGTGAGTTCCAGGTCAGCCTGGGCTAGTGTGAAACCCTACCTCAAAAAACCAAAAATAAATAAAATAAAACTAACAGAAAGAAAGAATATAAGAGCCAGAGGATGGGGAGGAATCCTTTGGAATGCTGCTTCCCGATACAAAGTGTCTCACAGCAACTGTTGTTACCTGCATAGACCTGCATAATTTGGACTCTTCGCCATGTTGCTATGGATGAGGGAGAGGGCAAATAAATGAAACCAGAACACAAAGACTACTTGAAAAGAAGAAGGGGCTCATTGCAAGAGGAAGAGTAGAGAATAGAAAGTAATGGGAGGGGATTATGATCTAAATACGTTATATACATGCTTGAAAATTGCCAATAAAAAGTGAGTTTGAAGCTGCAAAGTAGAGAATCCCTAGAATGCTGGAAGCAGATTTTTTGTTTTTTGTTTTTTGGTTTTTTCAAGGTAGGGTCTCACTCTGGCCCAGGCTGACCTGGGAATTAACTATGTAGTCTCAGGGTGGCCTCGAACTCATGGCAATCCTCCTACCTCTGCCTCCCGAGTGGTGGGATTAAAGGCGTGTGCCACCATGCCCAGCTGGAAGCAGATTTTTTGTGTGTGTGGTTTTTCGAGGTAGGGTCTCACTCTAGCCCAGGCTGACCTGGAATTCACTATGTAGTCTCAGGGTGGCCTTGAATTTATGGTGATCCTCCTACCTCTGTCTCCCGAGTGCTGGGATTAAAGGCGTGCGCCACCAAGTCCGGCTTAGAAGCAGAATTTAATGGTAGAAGTTTTTAAAAAAAATTTATTTATTTATTTAATTGAGAGAGAGAAAGAGGTAGACAGAGAGAGAGAGCACCAGGGCCTCCAGCCAAAGCAAACGAACTCCAGATGCATGCGCCACCTTGTGCATCTGGCTTATGTGGATCCTGGGAAATTGAACCTGGGTCCTTTGGCTTTGCAGGCAAGTGCCTTAACCACTAAGCCATCTCTCCAGCCCTAATGGTAGAAGTTTGAAAGACCAGAATGCTTCTGGGCATGATGGCACATGCCTTTAATCCCAGCACTTGGGAGTCAGAGGTAGGAGGATTACTGTGAGTTCAAGGCAAGTCTGGAAGTACAGAATAAGATTCAGTTTAGCCTTGGCTAGAGTGGGACCCTACCTCAAAAAAACCAAAAAGAAGAAAAGAAGGAAGGAAGGAAGGAAGGAAGGAAGGAAGGAAGGAAGGAAGGAAGGAAAGAAGGAAGGAAGGAAGGAAGGAAGGAAGGAAGGAAGGAAGGAAGGAAGGAAGAAAGGAAGGAAGGAAGGAAGTCCAAAATGCTGAGAGAAATGCAGACAGTGAAGGCTGGCCTTGTGAGGTTTCAGAGGATAACAAGGACCCTAGAAGGAACTGGGCTAGAGGCAATTTGTGTTAAATTCTGGCAAAGAATTGTGTTACACATGCTCTTCCTAGGAGGGGGGTTACAATTTCAGTTAAGCACTCCTGTATTATACACCATTTCCCTATTTATTTATTTATTTATTTATTTATTTATTTATTTATTTATTTTGGTTTTTCAAGGTAAGGTCTCACTATAGCCCAGGCTGACCTAGAATTTACTATATAGTCTGAGGGTGGCCTTGAACTCCCAGTGATCTTCCTACCTCAGCCTCCTGAGTGCTGGGATTAAAGGCGTACACCACCATGCCCGGCTCCCTAATTTTTTTTCAAGGTAGCTTCTTGCTCTAGCACAGGTTGACCTGGAATTAGTCTTAGGCTAGCCTCAAATTCACAGAGATCCTCCTACCTCAGTCTCCTGAGTGCTGGGATTAAAGGTATGTGCCACCATGCCTGTGAGAGAGAGAGCAAGAAAGAGAGAGAGGGAGAGAGAGAAAAGGAGCACCAGGGTTCCCAGACATGTAAGTGAACTCCATATGCATGAACCTTGTGCATCTGGCTTTATGTGGGTACTGAGGAATCGAACTCAGGATGTTCGGCTTTGCAGGCAAGTGGGCAAGTGCCTCAACTGTTGAGCCATCTCTCCAGCCACTCCCCCCCCAATTTATTTTAATGTGGATTTTTTTCTTTGAGAGTAGTGTCTTGTGGGATTTGTGTTCTAAGAAATCCACGTAGGAAAGCATTGCCTAAGAGCAGTTTTGGTTATCTGTGCTCCTTGCGGAGATCTCTTACTGTTTGGTGCTTTTCTGGTGAGGGTGAGGGCAACTACATATGTCTACTGCACTTCAGAGCATAAAAGCAGCTCACTGATGAGGCGTAAGAGCTTGTATTTTTGCCACTTACACAGCTGAATGTTTGAAACGTCCATGTGGCTGTGTGTTTGAAGCAAAGCCTGCCTTTGAGCTGTGAGTGGTGTAATGTGAACATCTCTCCACATGAAAAGCAGTTGGATCTTTGTGTGACTCTTCAGTTTTCCTCTTGCATATTCAGAGAAGGGACTTTTGACCATTGAACTTATATACCCTCCGATCCTTGGAGATCCCACATGTCTCACCAGAGTTGGCATCGGTCCTCAGAAAGTCATGCACTGTAGGGAGGCTGTGCCTGTGTGCTCTGGACCCCAGGCTGCCTGTCTGGCACTGCTGGTGTCTTTGTCTGGGGGACAGAAGGGTGTACTCAAACTTTTAAGTGCATGGAGATGAGCTCTATTTCCCTTCTGATTCAATCTTTTTTTAAAAAAAAAATTATTTATTTATTTGAGACAGAGGCAAGTAGAGAGAGAGAGAGAGAGTGACAGAGAGAACGGGTGTGCTAGGGCCTCTAGCCACTGCAAAGGAATTCCAGATGCTTGTACCACCTTGTATATCTGCCTTACATAGGTACTGGGGACTCGAACCTGGTTCCTTTGGCTCCGCAGGCAAGTACCTTAACTGCTTAGCCATCTTTCCAACCCCCCCCCCCTTTTTTTTTGTTTTTTCAAGATAGGGTCTCGCTCTAGCCCCAGGCTGACCTGGAATTTGCTCTGTAGTCTTAGGGGGGCCTCAGACTCATGGCAATCCCCCTACCTCTGCCTCCCCAGTGCTGGGATTAAAGGAGTGCGCCACCATACCCGGCCCCCCAATTTTTATAAAATAAAAAATGTTTTTGGGCTGAGGGGATGGCTTAGCGGTTAAGATGTTTGACTATAAAACCAAAAGACCCTGGTTAGATTCTCCAGGACCCACATAAGCCAGATGCACATGGTGGCGAATGCGTCTGGGGTTTGTTTGCAGTGGCTGAAAGCCCTGGTGCACCCATTCTTTCTCTTTATATATCTACTTCTCCCTCTCAAATAAACAAACAAAAATAAAATATTTTTCTAAAGAAAATATTTTTAAGTGGGAATGTGAAGTGTTTAAAGTGCAACTAGCTTCTGGGAAGATTGACAGTGAAAAAGACAAGAAATACATATGTATGCATGTTGGTTTTGTCTTACTGAACCTATCTTTGAATGGTAAACATTTTAAACATCTGTTCTAGTATGCAAATACTATAGTTTCATATAAAGTAAACAATCTTAAAATCAGCAGTGTTGGCCATGATCTCAATATGCTAGACTTGCCTACAGTGAAAACATTTTATTCAGAGACTATGTCTAATACTCAGAAACCGAAATGATGGTCAGTGTTGTAAAGAATTTATTCTGATAAATCAGAATCTGGATATGATGGCAAAATAGCTATTTGCTTAATAAAAATTTAAATTGCAGCGTGGTGGTGCACGCCTTTAATCCCAGCACTTGGGAGGCAGAGGTAGGAGGATCGCTGTGAGTTCAAGGCCACCCTGAGACTACATAGTTAATTCCAGGTCAGCCTGGGCCAGAGTGAGACCCTACCTCGAAAAACCAAAAACCAAAAACCAAAAAAAAAAAAAAAAAAAAAATTAAATTGCAAAAAAATAAAAATAAATGAATTGTTACAATTTGCTTAGGTCCTGAAAATTTAAGTGAGGCCAAATTCAAAATAATGGACTAGAGCTGGGGAGATGGCTCAATGGTTGAGTGCTTGCTGCTTAAACATAAGGGCCTCTTGGGCCAGACATTGATGAAGTCACATGCACAGTGTGACCACAAATGCCTTTAACCCCAGTACACAGAGGGTGGAGACAATACTAGAGAATACTAGAGTTCACTGATCAATAGCAGGAAATATGCAGATGACACCCAATGTTCTCCTCTGGCCTCCTAACACAGGTACCTGGGGCATGCACATCTGTATACTCACATCCATACACTAGACCACACACGCTCTATACACATGCACAAAAAAATTGACTAATTTGTTTTTGGCAGAGGAAATTTCTTTATTTTTAAACAATTAGCTGGTTGTGGTGGCACACACCTTTAATCCCAGCACTTGGGAAGCAGAGGTTGGAGGATCACTATGAGTTTGAGGCCAGCCTGACTCCAGAGTGAGGTCCACATCAGCCTGAGCTAGCGTGAGGCCCTACCTAGAAAACAACAACAACAACAAAAAAGTATTTATGAGTATGCACATGCTGAGTCATCTCCCCAGACCTCGGGAAATTTCAACATAACATAGTATTCAGGCTGTGGTATGGTTATTGCTCACTGCATTTGTCCAGATTTACACACACACACACACACACACACACACACACACACACAGGAGGGTGAGAGAAGTATAGCAAAAATAAGTTAAAACGTGTAGTTTGGCAAGTAAAAGAGTATGAATGCAATTAAAGTTGAGGATTGGGTGGACAAGGCCAGTACGGCTGAAATTGTTAGAGGTCTGCACAATTAAGAAGAAACCTTGAACTTTGAAATTGGACCCCCCCCCGCCCCCCCAAAAAAAAGTGTCTTAAGGGCAAGATTCCACGTAGGAATCTTTCATTCTGAAAAGACAGATGCTTCAGGGTACCCTACTGGAAAATTGCCACCTAGTTCAGAGGCAAGGGCAATGTTGATCAAAAGGTGCCAGGCTACACCTTGAGCTGGTGACAGAACTTGGCATTGTCCACAGGAAGCTGGTATTGCAGGTACGCTAGAGGCAACAGTGTTGAGGCCATGGAAACTTGCACTCTTGAGGGCAGGACATTTGTGACAGGGTCAGTTTCCCTGCAACAAGGCCCACAGGGTCATTATGCAAAGCTGTGGAAGTGAAGGTTAAGTTGCAATGGAAACCCCAGGACTCAGGAGATGCCAGGATTATGGGATGTCTGTCAAGGAAAGCTGTAAGCACCTAGGGCAGCCAGCACTAAAGGCAACAGCGCTGGTGAGGCAGAGTTACCCAAGGCCTTTGGAGCCCAGATGATGGCACCAGGAGCACCAGATGCCATTCATGGCACTATAAGGTTTTGTGTTTGCTCTGTTGCATATTAGTTTTGCTTTGGCCTGATCTTTCCTTTCCTTCCTTTGCCCCATTCCTGTCTTTTGGAATGGAATGTTGACTCTGTGCCATTATGTATTGGAAGTATGTAACCTTGCTTTGATTTTACACAATTCTTTTTTTAAAATATATTTTATTTATTTATTTATTTATTTATTTATGAGAGAGAGAGAGAAAGAGAGAGAGTGAGAATGGGCATGCCAGGGCCTCCAGCCATTGCAAACAAACTCCAGATGCATGTGTCCTCTTGTGCAGCTGGCTTACATGGATCCTGGAGATTCGAACCACGACTCTTTGGCTTTGCAGGCAAATGCCTTAACCGCTAAGCCATCTCTCCAGCCCCTTGCTTTGATTTTATAGGGGCTCACAGCTAAGAGATTGACTTTGAGTCTCAGTGGAGACTCTGAACTTAAACTTCTGAGCAGTGTTAGAATTGTTAAGACTAAGTGCATTTTGTATAATGGGATGAACATGAGACTTTAGGAGCCATGGGTAGAATGTTATTGTTTAAAGTGAGATGCTTGATGTCAAGTTGACAGGGGGTGGGCTTGTTATGGTTAATTGCCAACATGACTGGATTAAGTAAAACGTAGGGTATTCAAGAGACACATTTCCAGAGAGGATTAACTGAGATGGTACGACCCACCTTGACAGCAGATGGCACCATCATTATGGCTGGGGTTCTGGGATAAATTTAAGACATGAACACAGCCACGCCTTCCCCATCACGATCAACTATATCCACTCAACCCACTCCTTCCTCAAACTGCTTGTGTCAGGTGTTCTGTCACAGCATTAAGGAAAGTCGCTAATACACCCTTGGATGTCCCACTTCACCAGTGAGACATTGGAGGTCCAGCAGCTCAGGCCAGTGCTCTGGGGCACCAGCTGTTAAGTGCTGACTGATGCTGGACAAGGTCTTCTTAGCATATGGCCCTTTGTGTTGGAAGGTTCTGGTTTATGTGTGACCCCCCACACAACAATTGGGAGCACCCTCTTTCCCTCTCACAAGGTCCTTGTTTCGATGCTCCATTCCACGTCCTCTAAGTCCGTTATAGTTTTCTAAAAACTCAGCTATTTTTGCAGGGGTTATGTTGAAAATGGGGGCTGGAGAGATGGCTTAGCAGTTAAGGTGCTTGCCTGTGAAGCGTAAGGACCCATGTTCGACTCTCCAGGTCCCACGGACGCCAGATGCACAAGATGATGCAAGCGTGGAAAGGTTGCACATGTGTACAAGGTGGCACACACATCTGGAGTTCGAATACAGTGGCTGGAGGCCCTGGCGTGCCAGGTCTCTCTCTCTTTCATTTAAAAAAAAAAAAAAAAGGCCAGTCTGTTGGGCTTGCCTAAAAAAAAAAAAAATTCAGAAAAAGGGATCACAGGCCACCCTGGAGCAGTGTCCTTGACCTCTGCATCAGGCAGTTTTCCCAGTCTAGCCTGTTGCAGCACAAACATGGTGATATCCCTTCTAACACTAGGCCACCCATCTGCCCCCTGCTTATCCTTCATCCCCACAGCTCCCTGCAGCTTTGGCCACCTGCTCCCCACAACTACCAGAGTGTCCAAGCAGTCACCTCAAGAGATGGTCCTCTGCGCTGGGTATTTCCCAGGGACAGCACAGATTAAATTACAGCTAGACCATTGGTCACGACCTGTCCCCTCATCAGCCTTGGGGGCCATCTTCATTTAGCTCTCGCACGCACTGTGGAGGAACATTTCCATTCACCCCACCTCACCAGCAGGAATCTTCTTCCCTCGGCCCCTCTCTCATTACTAAGGGATTCATTTTCATCCATATGCAGAGCCCAGGACCAAGCAGCTCAGCTAGATGCCACTAGAGTGCACCCCGTCCTCCTTGTCCCACTAACTCCCAGTACCCAGCAGATCATAATGTGGGTGTCTAGATTCAGGGGCTGAGCGAGGTCTGCCGCAGCATCTGCAAAGACACCCCAGACACTCACATCTCACTCTGGTTTAGGACTAAGCAAGCAAGAAAAGCCACATGCTGCCCTGGACAAACCAACGCCAGGACAGGCACCGGAAGGCCTAGATTCAGCCTAAGCCCCACCCACTATGGAAAGTGGGTTCCAAGCCCACGGAGAATAATGTTCAGAGCACAGGAGCGCCTTCTGAGCTGAGCGCCATGTGGCTATGCTCAGGTAATGGGTGCGGGTGAGTCAGGCCCTGGCTCGGCTTTGGGCTTCTTTCTGGAGTAGCCTGGAAAAGTGCAAGGTCATTGCTCTCGGGACAGCATGGAGGCGGCTTTCATGGCATTGTCTGGGCTGCCGCTGCTGGATCCACTTCTGAAAATGCCTCTGCTAGGTGACATTTATCAAATCAAGGGCTTTCTAGTCCCAATACATAGTCAATTCTGTTTGTAGATGGTGTTGCCAGGCTATCCAGTATGTGCCATGGAGGATCTAAATGGAGAAGACCTGTGAGGTTTTGACTGCAGGGTGTAGGTGGGGAGGGGGCTCAGGGACTTGCCTCATGTGAAAGTAAGCCCTGCTTATCCCCTGTCACCTTTCTGTTTTCCTGAGGTGGTGATAGGGAGGGTAGAGGTTCCTGACTAGGTGCTATGTACCTGGCTACCTCTTGCCTTGCTGCCATCTTTTCCGGTGTATGGGCACTCAGGCTTGACCTTGTCTGGTAAGTCAAAATGTACAGACAACACCTGCCTTTGGCTATGCAGCCTTCTCAGCTGACAGGGCCTCTGTTATGGGCCAATGACCATAGTAGTGATGAATGCTATAACTCCACCCTGACTGTACCTTCCTTCCTTCTACCTGTATCATATACTTTTGCGTTGCTGTGACCAAGTAGCTGACAGAAACAATTTAAGGGAGGGAGGATTTCTTTTGGTTCATGGTTTCTGAGGGTACCATCCATGGTTGCTTGATCCCAGTGTTAGGGCAGAATGTAATGACGACAAGGGTGTTATGGAGGATTGGGGGAGACTGTTCACTTCACATTGGTCAGGAAGCAGACAGAAGGCCAGTATTCCACAGGCTTTCTTCTCTCTTCTCTTTTATTCTGCTTGGGCCCACAATCTATGAATGATCTCTTACCCTCAATCCTTTCTGGAAACACCCACCCACACCCATACACCCCCCCACACACACACACAAGGGTGTGCCTCACCAGTCTCCTAGGTGATTTATAAATCCAGTCAACTTGACAATCAAAATTAACCATTAGGCCACCTAGTCAAGCATGAGTTGGCCAAACAGAATGTGCTGGAGCCAGCTTGCGGTCCTCCCAGGCTGTGGTCACCCAGTGACACAACAATAATGCTTATTGTACTTGCATTTCTTACCAAGGCTTTATGTGGCTGCCTCATTTACCCTGACGAGGTGATTTTGTTCTCTTCACATCCTACAGGCAAAAATACAGGGCGCTTCCTTGTCCAAGGTCACTTCTCTGGTATGAAGTAGTAGTGCTGGGGCTTTGTGGTTCCTTTGCCTCTGCCTTCCATTTTTGCTTTTTTGAGGTAGGGTCTTACTCTAGCCCAGGCTGACCCTGGAGCTCACTCTGTAGTTCTAGGCTGGTTTCAAACTCAAAGTGATTCTTCTACCTCTGCTTCCCAAGTGCTGGGATTAAAGGCGTGCACCACCATGCCCGCCCATCACCTTCTACATTTGACATAATTAGCCTTGCTCTGCTCAGTGCTCGCTCACAGGGTAGACAGATGTCCACACAGACTGCACAGTGGGGTTAGTGAGGTTAACAAAGCACAGCCACCCTCATGTTCTGGTTCAACGGCTGCTCCTCACCGTGCCTTCTAAGCATGACAGGAGGTCCACCCACACTTAATGACAGATAAGACAATGAAGGCGGGGTAAGCGTGCACACCTCCCCCTCCCCGGGGTGAGAGCCCCATCTGTCTCTGCATGAACATGACTGATTGCGGTCATCTGATTCTACTCCTCTTTCTGCTGTTAAGAAAACTGTGGCTTTGAGTGGGTTTGTGATTCGCCCAGGGACACCCAGAGAACCATCTGGAAATCATGCTGTCTTGGGTGGCATCTCTGCTGATCACATGCCTTTCTGTGGCTGAGTCTGTCAAGGCAGTGTCTCCCTGGCTCTCCCCCGCTGCCCTGTGTGGGTTCTTGGGTCAGTGCTGGTGGTTCTTCCCACTCTGATGACCACAGCCGGGCTTATCTTGTTGGCCTTGGTTTGTTTGGGCCTTTCTTGCTCATTCAGTCCCGAGGTGTGTTTGTAGATGCCGTGGCAGTCCCTTCCTGGTGCCCTGTCACCTGGGGTAGTGTCAAAGAGGCTGCTGCTGTGTGTCCTGCAGGGGTCTGGGTCTCCTGGATCTCACAAAGCAGGAAGGACCACAGGCCACCACTCAGGCTCTGGGACTAAGCTTTTCTACAGCCAGCAACAGGGGTTCGTTCAGTCACTGGATGAGAACAGGAGCCAGTTGATGGATCTTGGTCTCTATAATGCGTTTTCCTCTTTGGTTGGGTTCCAAGCCATCCCCTGCCACTCTTTTTCTTTTTTAAAATATTTATTTATTTATTTGCAGAGACAGGGAGAGAATGAATGGGAATGCCAGGGCCTCCAGCCACTGCAAATAAACTCCACCTTTGTGCATCTGACTTACGTGGGTACTGGGGAATTGAACCTGGGTCCTTTGGCTTTGCAGGCAAGTGCCTTAACCACTAAGCCATCTCTCCAGCCCTCCTTCCACTCTTTTCAGGGTCTTCAGGTAACCCAGGCAGCTGAGGATGGGTCTCGCTGCATCTCCATGTGGGCCTGTCATCGCTGATTGGGGGGAGTGAGCATGTCCTAACTCCATGGGCTTCCACCCTACCCCCACCTCAGGGTCCTCAGGTGGCACTTTCCATACCTACTTAATTCTCTTTCAAATTGAAGGGAAAAAATAGAAGAAAGATCCCAGAGGCTCTGAAAGGCTTTCATGGGCTCTGTGCAATTAGAAGGCTGAGCTGTGGGAAGTGGCAGGGGCTCTAGGGGCAGGTTACTCCGGGAAGCTAAGGCGAAGATGGAATTTTCCATGACACTCGCTCAACTCATCGTGGGCTGTGTCTGAGGGAGGGGTGTCCCTTGGGGGCAGATTCTCTGAAGGTGATATCCCTCCAGAAAGGAAAAGTACCCAGTACCCAGCCATCACAGCTTCTGTCTACTGTCTCATGCTTAGCCTAGCCACTCACCTGTGTCTGCCCCCTCTGGGGGAGCCAGCCCCCAAAACAAGAGGGCGGGGACTATCCATAGGCCCCACTCATAGTGTTGGTGAGGAGGGGACAATCACCCACAGCAATGTGACTGCTGGCTTTAGGGGCTTTGCCTGGCACATCATGGCCACACACACTGTAGCAGACAGCTTCATGTTCGCTGAGATGAACTTCCAGACCAGGCACAGTTATGGAGGAAGGGATATTATTTATTGAAGCTTACAGACCCAGGGGAAGTTCCATAATGGCAGAAGAAGCTGGCCTGCCTTCACAGGACCAAACACAGAGAGCAAAGCCATAAGCTGAAAGACAAAAGCCACACAGCACAGCACACTTCAGGAACTCCAACTAGGCACACTTTGCATATCTTTAGATTGAAATCCTAAACCCACCACCATACCTTAAGATCCGCCCAGTGACACTGCCTCCAGCCAAGTGGCTGCAGATGCAAAGTATAAACTAATAAAACACTGAATATATTGGGGGCCATGTATTTAAACTACCACACACACCAACACAGACCAAACTTAAAACCACTGGTTCAAGCCGGGCATGGTGGTGCACACCTTTAATCCCAGCACTCAGGAGGCAGAGGTAGGAGGATTGCTGTGAGTTCAAGGCCACACTGAGACTACAGAGTGAATTCCAAAAAAAAATAAAATTAAATTAAAAAAAAATCACTGGAGGCAGGGAGGCCTGGGCCTTGGGCATGTGCTTGAGTCTCAGGTGCATGCATGGCTGGTGACACTGACTTTTCTGGGAAGTTCCATCAAACAGGTCTATGCACCATGCTGGGGGGCCTGACTCTCAGAGGCCTCGTGTATAGTATGTGTGCATGACATACACACACACAGAGCTACTCACATTCATTTATGCACATCTCCACACATTTACTGAAGTACTGGCATGCAGACACACACCCATTTACAATTACACACACACACACACACACACACACACACACACACACACACACCTTACAAAATCCACAATTGCCAGGCATGGTGGTGAGCGCCTTTAATCTCAGCGTTTAGGAGGCTGGGGTAGGAGAATCACTATGAGTTCAAGGCCAGCCTGAGACTATATAGTGAATTCCAGGTCAGGTTGGGCTAGAGTGAGACCTTACCCAAAAAAAAAAAAAAAAAAAACCAAATAGGAGAGAGAGGAAACTGAAGCTAATTCTTGGGGTCCTGGGTCAGAATGTCTAGGGAGGGAGCAGTGCTGGTGGGTGGGAGGAGAGGGTCTTGGAGAGTGTGGGTCTGTGCCTCCAGTTCCTGGTCTCCTGAGAGGAAATGAATGGAATCCATGCAACTGCAGGCCACCTTCCTCCCCCATCTCAACTGTGGTGGTTTGATTCAGGTGTCCCTCATAAACTCAGGTGTTCTGAATGCTAGTCACCCCAGCTGATGGCAATTGTGAATTAACGCCTCCTGAAGGCAGTGTATTGTTGGGGGCGGGCTTATGGGTATTATAGCCAGTTTCCCCATACCAGTGTTTGACACACTCTCCTGTTGCTATTGTCTACCTGATGTTGGCCAGGGGGTGATGTCCACCCTCTGCTCATGCCATCGTTTTCTGTGCCATCATGGAGCTTCCCCTTGAGTCTGTAAGCCAAAATAAATCCTTTTTCCCCCAAAAGCTGCTCTTAGTTGGGTGATTTCTACCAGCAATGTTAGCCTGACTGCAACATCAGCTAACCTGTCCCTGTCCTCTGAGCTGTCCTAGGGTACTGGCACCTCTTAGCCCAGGTGACTAGAGTCAGATTTGGAGGGAAAAGGTCCCTGTGAGGCTTCTGACAGGCCCAGGCAGGCGGGTGCACAGGTGCTAAGGGACACTACTTCCTCTGTGAGTTAAACCCTTAGCCCTTTAGATTAGGGTCCTGGGAGCACACTCCACCCGTGAGCTGAGAATCCCACACCCTCTCTGCAGGAGATCCTGAGGCTTCCTTTCCCAGTCCTGAGGGCTGTGACCAGCATTGTCCAGAACAGTGACTGGAAGATTAATTCACACCAGCCAACCTTGCTTCCTCTCAAGACCCTGCCACTGACGCTCCAGAGGGAAGGAGGCCAGCGCTGCAGCTATGGGCGGAAGCCAGAGAGGCAGTTAGCATCTACTCTGTGCATGAGTTGGAGATCTTGACCTGCTAGCCCAAGCAGGCTGCCCATAGCCACTAAAGGTGCCAGGAAACAGGGCTGGGATGAAAGTGAAGACCAGACTCAGGGACCAGAGCAGCTGCAGCAGCCAGACAACTTTAATTTCTCTTCACTGCTTCTCACAATGAAGTTCAGATGGGCTGTTTTATGAAATGTGCCCTTGACACTCCCTTGACCATTCCCCTAAACCCATTCCACTCTTTCCAGCTTCTTTCCAGTGGCTTTATGTACTGTCAAGAGACCTCTTCTTGGGTTGAGGAGATAGCTTAGTCAATAAGGTGCTTGTCTTGCAAGCATAAGGAACTGAGTTCTATCCCTAAAACC
>PVKW010024373.1:0-31938 GCA_004027895.1 Orientallactaga bullata
GGAGTTCTAAAGTGGAATGGGGGAGGGGAGGGAAATATCAGGTGGGGTTTTTTTGGTATGTAAGATTAAAAGTCAATAAAAATAAATTTAAAAAAATTGAAGAAAAGTGAACAGAGACTTAGAGAAATATAGGATGATTAAATCTTAAAGGGGACAGTAGAAAAAAATACTGAAATTCAGATCAACAAGGAAACAGCTGAGCATAGAGGGTGGGGGAAACATGCAGGTGCCCAATCATTTCCTGGGCCTATGTCGCCATGTACCATAGCTCCACCGCTCTGGGTGTGCCTCTGGGTTTGTGTCTCTGGCTCTCTATAGCTTAATTTCTCTAATATCTGTCACTGAATTTGTCACTATCTCTGAGTGAATTTTCTTGTGAAATATTAGGCAGGGAAGTTGAGATTTGGTCTCACTCTAGCCCAGGCTGACCTAGAATTCACTATGTGGTTTCAGGGTGGCCTCAAACTCAATGGCAATCCTCCTACCTCTGCCTCCTGAGTGCTGGGATTAAAGATATGCGACACCATGCCCAGCTAGTTGTGAATTTTACCCATACCCTTTGCCTCTGGTGTCACGGGGTCTCTCACCACTTCTTCTGCAGGAGGCATTGTGTTGGGAACCTGATTTATACTTCCTTATTGGGTGACCTTGATCAGATACTTACCCTTTCTCCTCCATTCCCCATGTGTGTGGGGGACACAGGATGGAACCTGGGAGTGTAGCGAGTCCCAGACCAGAAATAAACAGAAGGCCACCTGAAACAAAAATTAAAACGGAGAGTCTTTATTAAGCTAGCTGGTGTCAGCAAGGAGGAGAGTAGCCCATCCTATTTTACAGTGAGTTTTTAAAGACAAAAGCTACATTCCTTGACAATGATCTGAAAAACCCTCAGCCACCCCCTCCACACACAATTGTCTTTAGCAAGAGCAAGCAAGCAAGCGTGATTACTGCATTTGTTTGCCAGGTGTTGGGAGATGTGTCTTTGGCAGCTGCTCAGCCAATGAAGGTGGAGTGGAAAATGAGTCCATATTTTGGTGTGTTGCTCCTTGACTTCAGGGCTCTGGAGACTTGGTCCCTTTGCTTGGCCCTAGGAATCACTCAGACACCAGGACTGGCCATCACCCCATAGCAGATGCCTTATAGGCAAGCATGATTACAAAGGCAGAATTGTTGCACTTAGCACCAGGTATGAAGCAGATATCAAATATCAGGACATCTTGACCTCAGGACAAGCGCAGACACCAGATGCCTTGCTGGAACCACATCCTCATTCTTATAATTAATGCTCTGTGCTAATCTTTAATCTCCTATGGCTCCTTGAGAATTTCAAGATGGCTGAGTGGCCTAAGATGGCTTCCCTTAGGTCTGTTCACCAGAGGTTGTTTCATTCCCCACTGGTTTTAGTAACTGAGTCAAAGGTTAGATTCATCAGTTACCATAGCCTCATACTTGGTCCTGAGAACCATTAATTTTACTGAGGTAATTATTTTGTATAAGCTTCATGACAGCATTTAAAATTGTAGGGTCCTACAATCAATCCTAACAGTAACAGAATTATGGGTTCAGAGATGGCAGTAATCAGAGTGGTGAGCCAGGCTGACAAAGAAAACAAATTTTCATACAAGCAAAAGGACAGCTGGTTTACAGAAGCAGGACATGACAGTTAGCTTGTGCAGTCTATATGATTTAAGACAATTTAAAAACATTTTTTTGTTTATTTGAATTTATTTATTTGAGAGTGACAGACAGAGAAAGAGGCAGAGAGAAAGAGAGAGAGAGAGAGAGAATGGGTGCACCATGGCCTCTGGCCACTGCAAATGAACTCAGTTTCGGTTTGGTTTTGGTTTGGCAGCCTCTTGGCAGTGTCAGGAGAGGTGTTATTGCTCATACATGTGTTTGGTGTTATGTTTGTCTCGTCTTTGCCATTGGGTCAAAATAATTCTGTTGAAAATCTACTTTAAAAATGATTTAAAAGCACTTTAAAGATCCACAGGGGAAAAATGAGAAACAATAAATCTTCTTCTCCCTCTCTCTCTCTGTCTCTATCCAAAAAATGCTTTTTGAGAGCCGGGCAACACTCAGGAGGCAGAGGTATGAGGATCACAATGAGTTCAAGACCACCCTCAGACTACAGAGTGAATTCCATGTCAGCCTGGGCTAGGGCAAGACCCTACCTCTAAAAACCAAAAAAAAAAAAAAAGGTTTTGAATGTAACTTAGATCAGAAGGTGGATGAAGATGTACATATGTAGAAAGGATGTAAGAGATCTAAAAAGACCATAAATTTACCTAAAATTAATTTCTTTTTAGAAGGAACAGAAAGCTAATTTTCAGGCTAAACGTAAACACCATGCCTACAGTTAAAGATTTGTCAACTGTTTACAGACTTTTAAGGATGCTCTAAAAGTTTTATACAGGGACAAAGACTTAATGTAAATTCAGTTTACATTAAATACTGGTTATGTCCTATGCTATGTGGGTCACAAAGTCCTAAGCACAGATGTAATCATATTCTTTGGAGGTCTAACTAGGTTAGACATAGACAAGACCCTATCACCTTATGTGTTACAAATGGGTAAAATAAATGTCCTCATTACAAACAAACAACTTCAGAGTAAGACAAAGAATGCTTAGTCTGATTTGTCATTTCCTTTTGCTCTTGCTTACTGTTATGTACTATTTAAAGTCATGGCAAGCTGGACTCTGGAGAAAGGGACAATGCCCCCTTTCCCTTAGGACCCCATGCAATTTTAAGCCATGTGTCTCCCTGACCCTGTCCAAAGAAAAAATGGCCAATTGTCTCTGACAAGGAAAAGGGAATGACAAATGGCATATAACTTTGTTTCTCTGTATAGCTCCTTTCTTTTGACCACCTAAAGTCACATCTGTTATATGAAATATCTCAGTAGACAAAAGGTTAAATAGGTAAACTGAGTCAAGGTACTTGATCAAGTTTACAAACTCCTTACATAAGGCAAACATCGGACTTACCTAAAATGTACATCAGGATATAAACAGATGATTAAAAAAGGCATCAAGTAAATGATGGCTTAATGGTTAAGGTGCTTATCTGGGAAGCCTAAAGACCTAGTTTTGATTCGACAGCACCCCCATTCTTTTTTAAATTTTTTAAAAATATTTTTATTTATTTTTGGAGAGAGACAGAGAAACAGACAGAGAGGGAGAAGGAGACAGAGAATAGGTGTGCCAGCAGTCTCAGCTGCTGCAAACGAAATCCAGATGTGTGCGCCCCCGTGTGGGCAAGTGCAGCATTGTGCCCTTGCATCACTTTGCATCTGGCTAAACGTGGGACCTGGAGATTGGAACCAGGTTCTTAGGCTTAGCAGGCAGGCACCTTAACCGCTAAGCCATCTCTCCAGCCCCCCATTCTTATTACTAAACCTAAATCTGATTTAAAGCAGGTTCTCTGATATCCCTTCTCGGCACACTCTTCTATACCCATCAGCCCACATGGGAGGACTGTAAGCAACTCTTGAAGACCCTCTTCACCACAGAGGAACATGAAAGAATCAGAAGGGAAGCTGAGAAATGGCCACCTCACAGAGAACCATAACGTTATCAGTGAGGTCTTCTGATCCACACGACCACACTGGGATCCCAACACCATTGAAGGTGGGGTGTCCCTTAACCTTTTTTGCCAGACTCTGTTGGGTGGTCTCCAGGAAGCCACTTGTTTGATGCCCTATAAATTTGTCTAAAGTGAATGAAGTGACCCAAGGGTCCATAGAATCCCCCACTGCTTTCCTAGAAAGGCTGCAGGAAGCATATAGGACATAACCCCATAGGTCCTGAAGTCCCTGAGAATAGGTGAGCTATTAACATTGCTTTTGTAACTCAGTCCACAGCAGATATTAGAAGGAGATTCAGAAAATAGAAGGCTTTGAGGGCACACTTCTTTCAGAGTTAGTAGAGATTGCTGCCAGGGTACATGATAATAGAGATGCTCTGGAATATAGACAGGCTATGGAAATGGCTAAGGTTATGGTGGCTACCTTCCAGAAGACACAAGGCCCCATGAGACAGTTCTTATACTTTGCTCAGTATGATTTCACCTGAAAGGCAAATATAAACAGTGCTGGGCCTACAAGATGCTTTCTTTAATACCCCATTGACAAAGAGAAGTCAACCTATTTTTTGCCTTTGAATGGACACACCCAGAATAAGGCACTAGTGGGAAATTCACCTGGACTAGGCTTCCACAGGGTTTAAAAAATTCCCCCACCCTCTTTGATGAGGCTCTTCATAGAGACTTTCAGGACTTTCACAAGAAAACACCTGAGGCAACTCTCCTACAATACATGGATGACCTTCTTCCAGCTGCAGAAATGGAGGAGGAATGCCTCTGTGCCACAGTGGCTCCTGGAGAACTTAGAACATCTGGGCTATTGTGTATCAGCCATGAAGGCTGAACTGTGTGTGTGTAAGGCAACCTACTTAGATATGAACTCCAAGAAGGTGAGACAATACTGTCAGCCACTAGGATTCACTCAAATCCCTACTAAGAGAAGGATCTGAGCATTTCTCAGAGCTGTAGGGTATTCCAGAATTTGGATCCCAAGGTTTGCTGAACTAGCCAAGCCTCTACATAAGGCCATGAGAGGACATAAATAATAATAAATAAAAGATTTTAATTAGACTGAAAACGTGGAACAAACATTCCAAGAACTAAAGTCAGCTCTGACATCAGCCCCTGCCCTGGCACTTCCAGACTTAACCAAACCCTTCCACTTGTACATGGATGAAAAGAAGAAGATAGCCAGGGGCATCCTAACCTAAAGATTGGGGCCATGGCATTACCCAGTGACCTGCTTGTGTAAGAAGTTAGAGCCAGTAGCTGTGGTTGGCCCCCTTGTCTGCTGGCTATTGAGCTGCTACTATTCTGACAAAGGACACTGACAAACTAACCTTGTGCCACACTTTATCAATAATGGCACCACATTTAATAGACACTCTTTTAAGAAGCCCCCCAGACTGATGGTACTCCAACTCTTGTTTAACCCACTATAAGGCCTTGCTCTTAGATCAACCAAGAATATAGTTTCATCCAACTGTGGGTTTGAACCCAGCCTTCCTGTTGCCAGAAACTGATGAGGCATCAACTCCTCTGCATGACTGCCTAGAGATCACCTCCACATTTGATGGACTCCGCCTGGACCTGACAGATGTGGCTTGGCTGGACCTGATCTAGTGATGTATTCTGATGGCAGCAGCTCTATTGTGTACAGAATCTGGTATGCAGGGGCGGCTGTGGTTACTCTGGAAGAAACCCTGATATACCTAGGGGTACATTGGCTTAAAAAACTGAACTGATAGCACTGACCAAGACTCTGACAATGAATATCTACACAGACAGCCATTATGCCTTTGCCACAGCACATGTACATGGGGCCACCTATCAGGAGCAAGGGCTATTAACAGAAGAAGGTAAAGACATCAAGAATAAAAATGAAATTCTGGACTGATTGGCTGCAATTTGGGCACCTGATAAAGTGCCTATAATCCACTGTCCAGGTCATCAGAAAGGGGAGACCACAGAAGCAAGAAGGAACAGACTGGCAGACCTAGCAGCAAAGAGTGCTGCCTCTCAGCATCAATCAGATTGTCTGGTCACCCTCCCAGCACCCACTCTTCCTGAGTGGCCAGCATACACGGAACAGACCTACAGCTCACCTCTCATCTGATAAAGGGACAGACCCCACAAGGATGGTACCAACTGGAGGATGGATGACTGTTACTGCTCCAAGCCCTAAGACAGAGACTGACTAAACAACTACATGAAGGAACTCACTTAGGCAGCAACAAGCTAGCCAAGCTAATAAGGAAAGAGCTGTTCTTCCCAGGTATGGACTCAGTCATCAAGGGCACCACCACCTGCTGTCAGGCCTGCCAACAGGCAAATGTCCCCTCTGGTAAGGTACCACCAAAGGGGGTGAGAGAGGGGGAACAGAGCCAGGTAGATATTGGAAAGTTGATTTCACAGAAGCAAATCCAGGTCAGTATGCATATAAATATTTACTTGTTTATGTTGGTATCTTTTCAGGATGGGTAGAAGCTTTCCTGACCAATCCTGAGATAGACCAAATAGTGACTTAAAATTGTTAGAGGAGATAATTCCCCACTATGGATTGCACCTCACAATAAAATCAGATCAAGGGCCTGCCTTTGTGTCAAAAATCACTAGGGAATTGACCACGACATTGGGGATTAATTGGAAACTACATTGTGCCTATCATCCCCAAAATTCATGAAAAATGAAAAAATAATGAATTGGATACTAAAGGAGAGTAACTAAATTAACCCTAGAGAACTACGAATGATGGATGGGACTCCCTCCCTTTGTCCTGTTAAGGGCCAGGTGTACCCCTTAAGTAAATGTATGTATTCTCCCCCCTCATACTGCCCTGATGGGTCTTATACAGATAAATGATTTTACTAGTGAAAGGCTTTTTTATATCAAAGTCTTACAAAGAGTCCAGGAGTCCATTGTTCCAGCAGTCAAGGCTGCTTTTCAGACACACCTTGTTTGTCCCCATTCCTTTCAGTCTGGTGACAGAATTTGGATTAAGAGCCACCATATTGGGACGATGGAAGACCCCCACCAGGTCATCCTAACCACTCCAATAGCCATGAAAGAGGAGGGAACAAAATAGAAGAGGATTAGACTTACCCTTTATGAAACAAGGGGGCCAATGTATGGCTTTAGGTAAAATTTATTGCTTTTGTGCCAATCAGTCAGAAATAATCCAAGAGGGGCTGGAGAGATCTCTTAGTGGTTAAGCTCTTGTCTGTGAAGCCTAAGGACAGTTCAAGGCTTGATTCCCCAGTACTCATGTAAACCAGATGCACAAGGTGACACATGCATCTGGAGTTCATTTGCTGTGATTGGAGGCCCTGTTTCACCCATTCTATTTCTCCTCTCTTTATCTCTCTTTCTACTTTAAATAAATAAATAAATAAATAAATAAATAAATAAATAAATAAATAAATAAATATTTCGTTAAAGTAGAAATAATCCGAGCTGGAGAGATGGCTTAGCAGTTAAGGCGCCTGCCTGCTAAGCCTAAGAACGTCAGTTCCAATCTCCAGGTCCCACATTTAGCCAGATGCAAACTGACACAAGGGCGCATTGCTGCACTTGCCTACACAAGGGTGCATACATCTGGAGCTTCTTAGCAGCAGCTGAGAGGCTGCTGGCACTCCCATTCTCTGGATTCATCTCCTTCTTCCTCTCTCTCTGTATCTCGCCAAAAAAAAAAAAATAATAATAATAAAGAAATAATCCAAGATACATTGGCTTTAGTTACAGAACATCTCAAAGAAAGAAAACTTCAGAGACAAGCTGCTAATAATTAGTTTTAGTCTGTTTACTTGGTCTCCATGCCTAACTTCCCTTGTCTCTTCTATTGCTGGCTCCCTAATACTACTTACTGCTCTAAGACTTACCATAGGATCTTGCATTATTAATGCTCTAAGTAGATATATAAAGAATAAAACAAGTTCTGTTAAACTCTTGTTATTGCAGACACAATACACCCCATTAAATTAAAACACCCTAGACATTGTTCTTCATGAGTCAAGGAATTGACTTAGTGTCATATCAGAGGGGGAAATGGAAAATGGAATGTAAAGGGACACAATAGACCTTGTTAAACATCCTCCTGTGCAGCCATTACCTTTAGGCACACATAATGGAGGCCATGACCCAAGTTGAATTCCTGACAGATAAAGAAGTTCCAGGAATCTCTGTCACAGACCTTATTGGAAAATGCAGGTGTATTCTGTTATTTAAAGAATGGGATGACCCCTCTCTACAATGTACCATGACCTTCTTCTATCTCTTTGTTTCTAAATATCTTTCTGATTACATAGCGTAGAATGTTTCTTGTCTCAGTTCCACCTATGTGTCCTATGTAATGAATACCTTGTGATTTCTTATAATACCCCCCCACACTTAACAGTAACTTTGTAGTTTAACCCCATTCCTGTTTTTTTCTATAAACATCATGTGGTTATTTCCAATAAAACCTGACCCTCTGAACAGTTCGGGGCTGCATCCTGAGGTCCTGAACTCTGGGGTGTAGACCTGGTGCACCAGTCTTTCTTCTTTTTCTTTAATAAAACTTTGTCTCACATTTTTGTGCAACACCACACACCATAACACATTTGAGCTCTAGAAAGGATGCAGTATGAAAAGGGGGAAATGAGGAAGTGGAGAGAGTTAGAGAAGAGTTAATCATATGGGCTACTCTGAAGAAGGCTGTCATGGGTCTGGCTAAGCTCTCAAGGGGTTTTAAATATTTTCCAGGTAGTAGCCTCGGCCAGAACGTCCTCAGTTTCCACCAGTAAGCTGCCAATATCTACAAAGTCTGACAGACTGAAAACTTCAGCACCATTTGTTGGAATTCAGGATTGACTAGAGCAGTGTCAGGAATACAAGAGAGAAGGAACGCCAGCTTCAACAGCACAGACCACCATGGAGAATGATATCAACATGTGCAGCCACTGAGGTCTCCTTGATGAACTTTCTTTTAGAAATATTTTTATTCATTTATTTGCAAGGGAGAGAGAGAATGGGTGTAGCAGGATGCACAAGGGTTTCTTGCCACTGTAAACAAACTCCAGACACACAAGGCGATTTGTGCATATGGCTTCATGTGGACAGTGGGGAATTGAATGTAGGCCTTCAGGCTTTACAAGCAAGCACCTTAACTGTTGAGCTATCTCTTCAGCCCTCCTTGAATAATTTCATGTGTTCTGTTAATCCCATTAAAGGTCCTCTCAACCTCTGTAAACTCCTGGTTCTGAGTCTAATTGAACATTGAGAAGACACTGGAGCAGACTCCACTTTCTGCTCTCTCCAAGGCTCTGCTTGATACTTGCAGGGGACCAGTTGGTACTTTCTCAAGAGATCAGCCAGAATCACAGGCAGGACTCAAGTCTCAAAGCATCACGATGCTGGCTGACAGCCCCTCCCTCATGTACCCACAGCCAAGCCAGGATAATTAGGACATTTCTCAACCCAGGCAGAAAGTCTGCAGTGTGTCCAGCATGAAGGTCTGGGTACCTTCTGCAGGCCCAGTCATTTCATCCCAGTCCAGGCCACTTTTCTCTGTGGCCCAGATGGGCTCATTTATGACCTTGGGAACTACAGAAGGTTTTTGTCACTACTCCTCCAGCCTCATCTCAGCTGGAATTTGGCCTGTTCAGCTGCTAAAAGTTTCCAGACTGTCCTCAGCATAATCTTGGCTTTTTGTTCTACAAGACCCATTCATGGACAGGATCTCAGAGTGACTCTTCTAGATTTTATGGGTGTCCTACTCACCCTAAACCTGTTTTATCAGATTTCTGTCCCAACATCTGTTTTCTCACCCAAGGATGCTTTTTTGTTAAAAATGTGGTATATGGGCTGAGAGATGGCTTACTGGTTAAAGAGCTTGCCTGAAAAGCCTAACAACCCATGTTTGATTCTCTCACATGCACCTAAACCAGATGTACGAAGTGACACATGTGTCTGGAGTACATTTGTAGTGGATTGGGGTCCTGGAGTGCCTAGCTTATCTGTATGTTTCTCTTCTCTCTACCTCTCTGTAGCAGTCAGGTTCAGGTTCACTGAAATGAACTTCCAGACCAGGCACCATTATGGAGGAAGGGATTTATTGAAGCTCCAGGGGAAGTTCCATAATGCCAAAAAAAAACTGGCCTGCCTTCACAGGAACAAACACAGAGAGCAAAGCCACAAGCTAAAAGACACACAGCACTGCACACCTCAGGAACTCCAGCTAGGTCCACTTTGCATATCTTTATATTGAAATCTCACCCACCACCACACCTTAAGATCTGCCCAGTGACACTGCCTCCAGCCAGGTGGCTGCAGATGCAAATTACAAAATAATAAAACACTGAATGTATTGGGGATGATCTATTCAAACTACCACACTCTCTCTGATTGCAAAATTTGAAAAAAAAAAAAAACTGTAGACTGTTACTAGAAAATTTTCAGTACCTGGGATGGGATACCTTCCAGTGAATTGTTGGCCAAGGAGGTCCCAGTAGCCTCCAAAACATTAAAGGCTATTGCCAAAGCCCTTGGTTTCCCTTGAGAAACAGATGGTAAGACCCTATTGCTGAAGACATCTCTTGCCTGAGAAAGGTAACTGAGAAAGCAAGCTGGTGCTGTGCAGAAAACCTTCTCCCTGTAGACCAGCCAACTGAAAGCTGGAAAAAGTTGAACTGCATGCAGTGTATGGGAGACAGAAGTCATCAGCAGTGAAAACAGTAGACACTGAATATCCAGGTTTGGCCAGGCAGGCCCAATGACTGAACGGGTGCAATAGTGGCATGTCTACTCTTGGGGTAAACAAGTGCTCCATAATTGGACTGAAGGACCTCTCTACGGGAGGGAATACATACCTGGCACTGAAAAACCTAAGCAAAAGTCTGGTAGGTGAGGTCATGAGCCTTAGGGGTATAAAGCCTGCTCTTGTCTGACTAAATGTGTATATTATTCCCACCAAACTGCCCTGAAAGTACTACACTTAATGTTCATATTCACATATTAATGCTACTCTCACTTCTGGTTAGAGAAGCTTTTCTTTTCAGATGGCGATGACCACTGGGATGACCCGAAAGGTAGCATAGTGCTCAAAAGAAGGGATGGAGGAGTGTCCATCACTGAAACACCTCTGTCACACCCTCCAAGGCTCAGGGACCATTGAGGAAAGGGGGCAGATAGAATGGAAGAGCCAAAAGAAGGGTATGACCTCTTACAATGCAACTGCCCAAGCAGAAATTGGCCTCTATATCCATGACCTTGCAGTGCCTAGCAATACCTCTGCAAGACCCTCAAAATAGAAGAAAAGATGATGATCTCAAATTAAAAGAGAGACTAATGGAGAGAGGGAGGGGATATGGTGGAGACTGGAGTTCTAAAGTGGAATGGGGGGAGAGGAGGGGAAATATGAGGTGTTTTTTGTATGTAAATATAGAAGTTGTCAATAAATATATATATATATATAATTTTAAAAATGTAAAAATAAAAACTGATGTGTGTGTGTGTGGATGTGTATTTGTATGTTCATGTGTGTGCAGTGCATGTGTCTATGCAAGTATACATGCACACAGGCAGTGGGGATAAAAGACAATTTTGTGTGTTAGTCTCAGGAATGCATTGGCAGTTTTTGAGATAGGGTCTCTCACTGGCCTGGAACTCACCAAATAGGCTAGATTGGGTGGCCACTCAGCTCCAAGGACTCTCCTATCTCACCCCACCCAGTTCTATGGTTACAAGGCTGCAGCACTGCACCTGGCTCTTTTATGTGTGTTCTGGGGATCAAACTCAGGTCCTTAGGCTTACAAGACAAACACTACCTAATGATCCTCGCCCCCAAGAACATTTTTTGGGACCAGGTTTTGCTATACATATCCCAGGCTGGCTTTAAACTTATGATGCTACTTCTCATCTGCACAGATCCCCAGGCCCCTTTTGTCACAAGGGCTAAACTCAGTAGTCAAGAGGCAGATTATGTTAATTCAATTGCCAAACTTTATTCACTCTTCACACATGTCAATTAAACCAAGTCCCATTATTCCTTTGTTCTCTCAACTACCTTGTTGTCCTATCCCTAAACCCCTGGGGCACTCACATGCAACTCCACTTGGTCAGCGGGCAGTGTCCAGAGTCCAGGCTTTGCTCCTATCCATGCCTGGCTGCCTAAGGGTCCCATGGGCTGTTGCTTCTACTCACAGCGGGTATGAACTCAGAGAGGGATGAGGAGCCTGTCTCTCTGAGTTGACTGACAATTGTCTGAGATTTTGCTGGGGTTCTTATACCCATTTTTCCCTCAGTCATCCTGGCTGCTGATAGCCACCTTAGGGCTCGCTCATTACCATATCAGCTCACAGAGGGTCTCTGGTCAGTCTCTGCCCTTGGCCCCCATGTTGCCATGGTGACCTTGGCACTGCTGGGTGAGTGCCACTTATCAGAGCAGCCAATCATTTGTCAGTCTCTGCTTGCCATGGTGATCTTGCCATTGCTGAGTGAGTGCCCCATTTTACTTCTATTGCTTCTAATATTCCTCATTACTTCTAACTATTCTAACAGCCCCCATTTTACTTCTAACTATTGCTCCTAACACCTTCTTCAAGAAGTCTTTCTGGATCCCAGTCCACTTCCCATCACTGCCGTTGCCCATGCCCACATCATTCCTCCACATGTCTGCCTCCAAGTTTAGAGACCTCAAGAGTAAGATCGATTGTGCCTATGTCTGCCTGGACTTAGCTATGTGCTGGGATCACCTCAAATTTGTAAGCAGCTGCTCAGAATCCCGGTTTCACTACACCACACATGAAGCTGTGCCTCCCATGTCACTAGCCTGACTTCCTGCTTCTAGATGTTTCTTCCAAAATATCCTGTGTCCAAGAGCCACTTTCCTCCCTACACTGGGCATTCACCAAATGTGTTGTCTCCAGAGCCCACTGAAGGACTTTTCCCTAGAAACCATCATTCCAGCCCACAGCCTTAAACACAGAGAGAGGAATACCTGGGATCAGTGCCCTTATCCCAGTCTTCAATGTCCTCCCTGGCCAAGCCCTGTCTAGTTTCCCCAGTAGCGGCTTTCCCCAAATTCCTCATCTCCACTAAAGCACTTGGTCTTCCAAGTTCCTTCTCCTCCCCTTCACTTCCCTCAGACTCCTGGACCTAGTAGGAGCAGCAGAGTACCGCCACTTGTAATTAGCCTTTACTGGGTGCTTTGCCTCTGCTATTCCTTTGAAAGGGGGCTGACAGAGCAGCCAAGGCCATGCCACTAGGATGCTGTAAAGCTTCTATACTATTTATAAACCCCTTCAGACATCATAAAGGTAGGATCTTCCCTGTGGGGTTCATCTCTTGTGTCTGTGTATAATGCAATTATATATACAATGTAAATATACATTCTACACTGATTAATTAAAAATAATCACTTCTGTTTGTGAGATATTTTACCTGTTCTTGGGGCTGCTTTCCATCTCATCACTCCCAGCATGTGCATGTGCAAACACACACACACACACACACACACACACACACACACAAACTTTTCCATCCCAGCTTCTCAATTCTATCTCTTTCCTATTTGGGCCAGAACTTTGCAAGGGTGGAAGGCAATATTTTAATCCTGACTGCACCAGGGAAACATGAGGTGCAGTCCTCACCAGGCCTCTGAGATCCCTAGCCCAAGGTAAAGGTAGGAAGGGAAGAAAAGAGGAAAGGAAGGCAGAAGAGGAGGGGAAAGGGAAAAGAAGAACGGAAGGAATGAGGGAAAGAGAGGAGAAGAATAGGATCAAAGGGAGAAAAAGAGGGGGAAAGGATGTTAAGTGGCAGGATGAAAGGGTGAGAAAAGAGCAGGAAAATGAGGGGAAGAATGGAAACAAGGAGAAAGAAAGGTTGGTGTGACTAAGAGAGAGAAGAAAGAATGGGAAATAAGAGGGGTTAAGGGAGAAGAATAGAAGGAAGGAAGGAAGGAAGGAAGGAAGGAAGGAAGGAAGGAAGGAAGGAAGAAAAAGAGGGCAGGTCTGCTGAACTCTGGCCTGAGCAGTGTCAATCCCCGTGGACTGACCATAGTGTTTCAGGCACACACAGTGGGACTTATGGGATCTTCTGGTCCCAGGAGTCACACCATCACACCAGGCCTCCTCAAACCCCAGGAGTCCCCATACCTGTTCTCTGGGTAAGCATGTATATGTGTGTGGGGAGGGACAAACTCTGTGAGCTGCAAAGCTTCTGCTTTATTTTAGCTGAACCATAGGTACTAGGAACCCCTGCATCTGCTCTCTGGGTATGTGCGGGGTGGGACACAAGCTGTGTGAGCTGCAAAGTCCCTGCTTCAGCCCTGCTGCACCCCAGTGTCCATGCAAAAGACACAGCTCTCACCTCAAAGGGGATTAGAGATAGTTTAGTCCAGAGCCAAATATGAGTGACGATGGCCCAGGAACACAGATTAAGGTTACCCAAAATTCCCTGTACAAATGTGTTAACAATGTGTCCAAATGTGTTCACAAGGTTTTCATAGTTACATAAATCAAGTCATAAATTCAGGCACTTTTCAAATACATTGGTTGACCATCAGGTAGGCAGGTTTTAGCAAAGCAACGAAATCTCCACCATAGTCTTCACATGCTATCTGATGACATTCTTAGCCCTTGGGTTGGTGGAAGCTGGTGGTCTGTCAGTACACACAGCTGCACCTCAGGTCCCAGAAGCCCCTGCATCTTCTCTATGAGTGCTTTGGGGCCACAGAAGCTCTATTAGTTGTGAGGTCACTGCTCCAGTACAGCTGCAGCCCACTCATTTTCTGCCAGCCACCCTCCCATCCTGACTGATGGATGCCTCTGGCCTCCCCCATGTTGTAGGCAGGTGGTTCTGCCCATGACATCACAATGCTGTGGCTCACCCAGCGCGTCCTTAGGGAAGTTGTAAACTTTAAAATGGTGGGATCAGTGGAGTTCTTTCTCTTGAGCCTCTCTCCAGCACCTCTGTAGGGCAGAAGAGGTGGCAGTGGTGGTGTTGTGTCTGCATGCCAGGGAAACCGCTCAGCAGATTGTAAACTGAAAGGTGGGATGGCATGAGCAGTGTGGAGGAAGCAGCGGAGTTCATTTTCCGGAGCCTCCATCCTGCGGGATGGCGGAGGAGACGGCCATGGTGAGTCTGGGGACGAGTGAGAGCGCTCTGCAGCAGGTAGGAGGATAGCGCAGGGCCGAGGGGTCACGGGCTCCCTGGAAGGCGCTGTGAGAAAGTCAGGCAAAGGGCTGGCCAGGCCCAAACCCAGCTCCAGCGCACCAACTGGAACATGAGCCCAAATCCACACAGACCACACACACACACACACACATATCCATGCCTGGTGCACTCCTGTGACCCAGTGGGAGGCTGAGGTAGGAGCTTCCAGGTTTGAGGGCAGACTGGAGTACATAGAGCCTACCTCAAAACAGAAGAGAAAAAAGGAAAGCGGAGGGGGAGGAAAAAAGGGGGCAAAGTGTTATGCCCAGTTCACAGCACCCCCAGTGACCACCAAGGAAGACCAAACACGTATGCAAACCCAAAGAGCTTTTTACTCAGGCTTAAGCTCAGACTCTTGCCTTCACCAACGCAGTGGATTCGAGCAAGAGCCCAGAAAATCAGAATGGCGGGCTTTTTATTGAGGTTTGAGCAAGGGGGAGGGGACCATCACCTATGTAACTACATGATTGGCTAATTTGAACATTAACTGTACTTGGGGGTTCTTGATTGGTCTTAGGATTTTGGCGGGCTAGGTCTAGGGGAATTTCAAAGTTAATTGGCTTAGCAAATGGCGGTTACATTTGAACAGGTTGGTGCGTGCAGTTACATTCATTTGATTGGTTGACATTTACAAAACTCTGAGACGGTGGATCTTATTGGGCCATCCAGCCCAGGACGGTAAGAATGTTGAGTCATGCTCACACAGCAAGTTTATGGTTTTTCCCGGTACTGCTTGTTCTTCCCTTGATTCTGGGAACTCGCCCCTCTGGTTTACAGAGTGACTGAGGCCTGTCATGGTGCTACTCTGGCCTGGGTCTTTCAAAAGGAAAGAGTGTGGAAAGTGTGGATAAGGTGATCTAGAGTGGGTGTAGTGAACCTGGCTTGGTGGCACATTTTATCTCATGCCTCCACCTGCAAAGTACTGAGTTTATAGGTATGTGCCACCACACCGGGTTACTTTGAGTCCAGCCTGTGTTATGGGAGACCCTATTTCAAAAATAAACAAAGAAAAACCACACAGAGAACAAGGAGTGTATGGAAGGCAAGGCCAGGGCAGCAGAGCCTGAGTGGGCTCCATGGAAACTGCACAGGCCCATTAGTGCTGTGCACACCCCTCTTTGCAGCCAGCTGTTCTCATCTTTTCTGGTCATCTGGACACTTTTCATTTTCTTGTATGCAACCATCCTCTTCTTCAACTGTTTTTTCACTATTGTTTTCCATTTTGATATTTTTTAATAAATATTTTATAATTTATTTATTTGAGAGAGGTATAGAGAGAAACCGAGAGAGATAGAGAAGAGCTATGGAGGGTGAGAATGGGCACACCAGGGCTTCCAGCCATGCAAATGAACTACAGATGCATGCACCACCTTGTGCATCTGTCTTATGTGGGTCCTGGGGAATTGAACCTGGATCCTTTGGCTTTGCCTTAACCACTAGGTGCCTTAACTACTAGGCAATCCCTGTAGCCCGCATTTTTATATTTTAATACATATCTATAATGTATTTTGATACTATTCCTTGAAAATCTACCATCTTTTGTTTCCACCTCTCACTAACACACTTCTTCATTCCTATGACTCCCCATCTTATTTTCGTTCCTTTAAAAAAAATGTTTATTATTATTATTAACAACATGGGTTTTCTATTTTATTTTGTGTTTTCAAGGTAGGGTCTCCCTCTAGCTCAGGCTGACCTGGAATTCACTATGTAGTCTCAGGGTGGCCTCAATTTCATGGTGATCCTTCCAGCTCTGCCTTCCAAGTGCTGGGATTAAAGGCGTGCACCACCAGGCCTGGCTTTTATTATTATTAACAACATGTTTTGTATAGATAAATTACGTGTTGATACCCTCTTTTCCCTCATCGCTGCCCCCACTCCATTAGGGAAGCTCCTCAGTGGGTTTGCAGGTATTCCTCATTCCTTTTCTTTTTTAATCCCATTGAGTTAAATTAGGGTTTCTTGCATGATCATGGTGATTTAACAGGATGGGCAACTTACCAGCAGGTACACAACTGATGAATATGTCTTCCTTTTCCCAGCAATCACTAGGTGCATTTAGCTTCTCTAGAGGCATGTATCCTTCCCCCATGAAGGTGATTTATTGACAGTCTCTGTCTTTACAGGAAATTTAAGCTGTTGTAAATTCATGGGTGTAATGACTATGTGTACCCAAAAACATTTCAAAGTGCTCCTCCCCACCACACAGGAATCTCTGTAACACTCAGGAAGTTAGAGAAACCATGCTCAGGAACTGGACAAAACTTGAAAATCTCAGAAAGCCCCTAAAATTCACAAGCTTCACAAGCTCCCTCCACAAGGTTATATAAATAGTAACAATGTCTGGGAAGAGGAGACATTCCAAATGGTCAAGCCCCCTTCACATTTTACAAGCATCTCCAGGGATACAGCTTTCATGAGTTGTCACCCATGGAAGGTGGCACTTTTACTGATGCAGGTACTTTTCAGTAATCCATGTGCCTGTAAATATCTCATCATCCATATTCCTCTAAATAACCCCAATATACTCACTGGCTCACTGGGCTGGGACTTAAATGACATTATTTCTTTGGTCTGTCATTGGCACCTTATTTGGGGTGAATAAATATTTGGTCACATCTCTGCAGAAGTTGAAGCAATGATAGTTTGGCTGTGCTATGGAGATGTGTATATTTTCACAGGACATTGCCCAAGACTAAGGAGAGGAGGAGACTATTTCCTTGTCTTTCTTGCCGGCAGCGCTTAGTGCACACCTTTGGTCTCCCTCACAGCTGAGCCCCCTGTGCAGGGAATAACAATGTCAGAACACTTCATGTTCTGTGTACGCATCAAGCCTTGTGCAGCTGGCCTACATGCACTCTATCTCCAGAAGGTAAAGCAGTTTTACTCTTATTTGGAGCTAAATTGGAGTAACTGTCAGTGGTTATCCTCTGTTCCTGACTATCAAACCCAGGGTCTAGTGTGTGCTAAGCAAGTTATTTTGCACTGAGCTACACTGTAGGATCTTTTTATATTTTACTTAGAGGTGAGGTCGCATTATGTATCACTGGCTGACCTCCAACTCAGGATGCTCCTGCCTCAGCCCGCTCTATGGGAATTACAGGTGTGCACAATTATGCTCATCTCTTTCTCTCATATTTACTCTTTTTTTTTTTTAAATATTTATTTTCAAGGAGAGAGTAAGGTAATGGACATATCAGGGCCTGTAGCCACTTCAGATGAACTCTAGATGCATGTGCTCTTTTGTGCATCTGGCTTTATATGGGTACAGGGGAATGAACCTGAGTTGTTAGGCTTCACATTTTCTTTATTTATGATGGGGGGGGGGGTGGAATGGGCACACCAGTGTCTGTAGCCACAGCAAATGAATGCTTCCAGATGCATGCACCTGTGGGGTGTTTGATTCAGGTGTCCCTAATAAACTTAGGTGTTCAGACTGCTAAGTTCCCAGCTGATGGAGATTTGGAAATTAAAGCCCCCTGGAGGCAGTGTATTGTTGGGGGCAGGCTTATGGGTATTATAGCCCATTTTCCCTTGCCAGTGTTTGGTACACTCTCCTGTTGCTGTTGTCCATCTGATGTTGGTCAGTAGGTGTTGTCCATCTTTCCTCATGCTGTCATTTCCCCCTGCCATCCTGGAACTTCCCCTTGACTCTGTAAGCCAAAATAAAGTCTTTTTTCCCTACAAGCTGCTCTTGCTCAGGTGCTTTCTGCCAGCAATACAAACCTGACTAAAACCACCACCTTGTGTATCTGGCTTATGTGTGTATTGGGGAAATGAACCTGGGTCCTTAGGCTTCTCAGAAAATCACCTTAATTGGAAGCCATCTCTTCAGTCCCATTACATATATTCTTATAGATGATGGTGGATAGTCATTGAATGTGATGTTTAGGATAGTTAATATGTACTTTAGTTTATGTCAGTATGTTAAAAAGCACATAATATCAAACTTATCTTTTAAATCATTTTAAATTGAAACTTCTGGGACTTGAAATACATAAGCACCACAACCATCTATCTCCTGAGCTTTTTTCAGCTTCTCAAACAGGAACTGTACAAATGTACAACTTCTCCACATCCTTGTCAACAATTTATTTATTTATTTACTCAGTTATGTTTATTTTTCAAGGTAGAGTCTTGGTCTAGCCCAGGCTGGCCTAGAATTCACTATGTAGTTTCAGGCCAGCCTTGAACTCACAATGATCTCCTATTTCAGCCTTCCAATGGCTGGAATTAAAGCCATGTGCCAACATGCATGACCATTTTTCTATTTTTCTTTTGTGTTTGTTTTTCTAAAAATGGGCTCAGTTTTTTTTTTATTTTTAAAATTTATTTGAGAGGGAGAGAGAGAGAGAGAGAGAGAGAGAGAATGAATATTGGCACACCAGGGTCCCCAACCACTGCAAATGAACTCCAGATACATGTGCCGTCTTGTGCATCTGGCTTCCATGGGTTCTGTGGAATTGAACCTAGGTCCTTTGACTTTTCAGGCAAGTGCCTTAACTGCTAAGTCATTGCTCCACCCCTGGTTTCAGATTTTACTGAAAACAATGGACACAACTACGGCTGAAGAATGTATTTGAAGTTCCAATATGTGTACAATAATTTTTATTTACCACCACAGTAGTAGTTATCATGCACACATATTTTCATAGGAGCCATGAGAGGCAGCCTGCAGAGTGCAGTGTTGGTGCAGGACTATTCACAGGCCTGCCAGTGAGGGTAGAGCATTGAGGGAAAGAACCTAAGTAAGAGAAGAGTGCCAGGGAGGAACAGTGCAATCTTTGAGCATGTATGATTTGACAGTATAATCTACACATAATTATCCTTCCTTTAGCAGTTTTGGGATGTGGCTCAGTTGGTAGAGTGCTTGACTAGCATGCACGAAGCCCATGTGATGGTGCTGCCCACAGTTAGGTTGGCTCTCTTATGCGGTATTATGCTCTTCCCTGCTGCAGTTCTCACTCCTCTTTATTAGCCAGAGCAGTAAACAGTGTCCCAGTCCATCATTCTTTCCCATGTTCTCATTTTGAACTGGATTCTCTTTACAGATAGGTACTTTTCCATGAGACCAGGGGGAGTCTCTGATCTGTGCTCCCCTTTATGGGCCTGGGGTTACAGCTTTCATGGACTTTCCCAGCTGTTTCTGTGGGATCTGGAGATTCAAACGTGAACTGTTTAGGACCTCCTGTATGCTCATATTTGCAGAGACAGTGCACATAATCTCTAAGCTACCTCTTCATTCCTCATGCTTCAACTGTATATAAGTGCTGGGGTGGGGCTTTGTGAGCCCTGTCATGTAGTTGCAGTAACTGAATCCATGAAGAGGTGGAGAACTGCGTGAACCTTCCTCTCCTCCATGGTGGAAAGTTATAGGCCACAGTCAATGACAGTTCAAAGGACAGTGGTTCATCCTTGTATGGAGGACAGCTGTCCACAGTAAGGTTTTTTCCAAGCTTCACTCCACTCTCAACCCCTTCATCACAGTTTTTTCTCATCTCTTGCTTTAAACTGTCAGCTTGAATTACCATCAATTCACAACCAATTCTATGAATTTATTGTGAATGATTTCCAACATTTCCCTGCCCCCCCCCCCGGTCTCAAGAAAATGTATCTTTGAAAGTTCCTTTTGGTAATTTCCAGAGAACATCCTTACACCTTCTCAGGGACTGTCATTACCTTAGACCCTTTCTGCCCAGTCCTCAGCTTCTGCTGCTCTGTAGAATCCTTCCTTTCTGCATGAAACAGACTCTCACCTGTGATGGCTGCAGTTCTTCACACTGGAGCTCCTTGAAAGAGTTAGGCCTCTTCACTGCTGCCTCCCTTCCTGCCTCCAATTCCCTTTATCTCCCACATGCCATTTAGAGGAATGATACACTTGTTTTTGCAAAGCAAGCAGAATTTTGGGGTGTTTTGTTTATCAGTTCTGTTTGAGACAGGGTATCAAGTAGCTCAGTCTGCCTCATCCTCACTATGTAGCCAAGGACTGCCTTGAACTTTATTTTCTAAATATTTATTTATTTATTTGAGAGAAAGAATGAGGTAGGCAGGGAGAGAGAGATAGAGAAAGAATATGGGTGAGTGGTGCACTAGCGCCTCTGGCCACTGCAAATGAACGCCATATACTTGTGCCACCTTCTGCACTTGGCTTTACGTGGGTCCTGGGGGATTGAACCTGGGTTATTTGGCTTTGCAGGCAAGTACATTAACTGCTAAGCCATGTCTCCAAACCGGCCTTGAACTTTTGTTTGCTCCTGTCATCACCTCCTTATTGCTGGGATTAGAGGCAGGTAACAGCACTTCCTGTTTATGTAATTACTGGCTATTGAACTCATGGCTCATGTGTGTTAGGCAAGCCCTCTGTGGAGTGAACCACAGCCTCAGCCTTATTTAATTCTTTTTCTGTTTTCCCTTTAAGTGGTTTATCTCATCCTGATTTAATTTTGGTAGGTCATATAGATCAAGAAAATCATACATTTATTTCAGATTTAGGCATGGTTTCTCCTTTGTGCTTGGGATGCCCTGGCTGTCTGATGTCTGGTGTCTGGTTTCCCTCCCTTTTGTTTTCCTTTCCACTGTCATCCCTGTAAGAAGGACAGAGGGAAGAAGCAGATTATTATGGGTGACTTGTCATGAGCATGGGGTTGGAAGAAGTGTTAAAGTACATCATTTTTAAAGAATTGATTTCTTGTTTGATGAGTCAGAGTAGACACTTGAGCAGACAGGGAGCTATGATTATGATGAGAAGAATACTCATCTAAGGACCCAGTAAAGAGCATACCCATGGAAACCATTTTCCTAAACCTGACCAAAAGTTGCTCTGATGGATTTTGTTAACCTCTTCTTTTATTTTGTCTATCTGTTGTTGAATAATATTGGAATTGTCTGTAATATTGAAGCAGCACATTCCAGGGAATTTCTGACAGCTAATATGATGCTTAAATAATAAAAAAATCAATAATGGCTCTATTTTGTAATATTGAGGCTTGAAGTTCTTTCATTTCTTCGATAATTTCTGATGGAACTCTTGTGAGATCAGCAGTTTTGCTAAAGATGCAGGCCAACTTAGACACTTCCCTTTGTGTCTCTATCACAAGGCCTGGAATGAGCAGGATAAATGTTATGTGACTACTACCTTCTTGTGATCTTGGAGAAATAAATTATTACCACACTTGAGGGGCAGTCTGCAAGTATTCCAGAGAGGAAGGTTTAGGGATGGCAGTAAGGGGAGGATATGTCTGATGGAGCAGATTCCAGAGAAGTTAGCAGGCAGGGCTTGAAAGGCCATTTTATTCAGAGGAAGAGCTGTCTTATGGGCATCTATTTTCTGGTGGGCAGGGTGATGTTTTGTTCAAAAGAACAATTAGGAGGTGGTTGAGATGGTTTAAGAGGTGGTCAAGGGGGGATACAATTGATACATAGGCAATGTTGTTGGACAACTAGGGTGGCTGGGAGTGCTGAATCTGTATGGAGCGCAGGGTGGTCTTGTTTGGTAATTCTATATCCAATGACATTAACATATTCATTATACTTAGCAGATAGACCCATGAGATTATTAGCTAATAGTTGGTGGACTGCAAAAAGAGTGTTTGTTCATGATATCAACAGCCAATTGAACCCAGAAGTTTTGAATATTTAAGGACTCCAGAGAGCTGGTGGAGATGCTTGTGTTCAGGGTAGCCTTTGAGTAGATAGTATCTGTAGGGGCTCTTTTAAAAAATATTTTATTTTATTTTACTTATTTATTTGAGAGAGAGAGAGAGACAGAGAGAGAGAGAGAGAGAGGCAGGTAGATAAAGAGAGAACATGAGTGTGACAGGGCCTCCAGCCTCTGCAAACAAACTCCAGACGCATGCTCCACGTTCTGTGTCTGGCTTACTTTGGTCTTGGGGAATCAAACCCAGGTCCTTTGGATTTGTATGCAAGTGTTTATAAAGTTGGACCTTTAGGAGGCAGACAATTAAGAGCTTAAGTCCCTGGCAGCTGGTAGGGGGTAGAGGGTATTGGTATCAGGTTACATAGGAGTGAGGATTTTAAAAATCAACACATACATGGTTCATGGTGTTCAATGTCCCAAACTGAGGGGTTAATGGCAGCAGGGGGAAAGGGGAGGGTTTGGATTCAAGAGGTGCTTCCATGCAGGTTCAACTGGAGATTTAAAACATGGTTATTGTATCAAATGTGGGAATGTGGACCAAGACTTTGAATTTTGACATGACACCCCTGTCAAAGGGAGGCATATGGGTATTCAGGGATGACTAAGTAAGAGTGAGTAATCTTAAGGCTCCAAATTGGCAGAATAAAGGAGGGGTGTTTCTGGAATTGGAAGGGACACCTGAGGCCTCTATAACCATCATGTTAGCCCATACTGTTGCCCCTTTTCAGGAAGTGAGAAGCAATAGGGAGGCCCCAATGTCCAGGACAAAAGAGACTTTGTGCCCAGCCACCATCCAATCACCCTTGGTTCAATGGATGAGTTGGGATTCCCAACTTGGATGGATGAACCTGGGACCCTTCATTATACCAACTGTAGAGTGGAAGTTTTGGTAGGTATTGGGTGTCCTATGGGGGCTCCAGGCTGTCCCTGATGGCAGTCCCATTTCCAATGACCTCACTGTCCACAGATAGGGCAAGCTTTTGTGGTGGCCTGGGGTTAAGGGCAAGCCCTGACCCAGTGTCCTGGCTGGTTACACCTGACACAGGTCCCAGATATCTTTCTTCCATTGCAGGTTTTATTAGAGTGTGATAGGCTTGAATGAAGGTGGCTATTGAGGACAGAGGCTAAGAGCTGGTATTTTATACACCTCTCTTTCTCCTTCTCTCACTTGGCCTCATCTTCCCTGTTGTTTAGTCTTCAACTATTTGTGTTATTGTTGGGGTCCACTTGCTATTGAGTTGAAGCATTAGTTTTCTGAAATCGAATATAAGATATAAGAAATCATCTCATTTTTTTGTGTGTGAAGGTTTGCTCTGGAGCTTTTTTTTGGTTTTTCGAGGTAGGGTCTCACTCTAGTTCAGGCTGACCTGGAGTTCACTCTGTATTCTCAGGGTGGCCTCAAACTCATGGCAGTCCTCCTATATCTGCCTCCCTAGTGCTGGGATTACAGGTGTGTGCCACCATGCCTGGCTAATCTGATTATTTTTGAAAAGGTTCTATGTGTAGCTGAGAACAATGTGTATTCCCTTTTTATTGAAAACAATGTCCTGTACGTATTTGTTCTATCCAATTGATCTGTGGTTTAATTTCTTTGTTATGATTCTTTGTTGGTTGGCAATTTTAAAGAGCTACATCAGGTTGTGAATGGCTCATGTTTGCTTTGTATGATGATTTCCATTCACTCTGTTTTTGTGCAATAATGCTTGATAAGTGTGTTTGTTTGAGACAACAGGTTGTTGGGTCTTGTTTCTCAGTCACGTCAGCTATCTGATTCGTTTGTTTGGTCAATTTAAAGTTATTATTAAGAAGATGTTGCCACTTATGATTAGTTAGTTGAAATTTGCACTAGCAGTTTGTCTCAGTGGCAGAGCCATTCTAATCCTTTTTAACTATATCAATCTAGTCACTAAGAAGCAGCATCGGTTTTTAATTGAAGCATACCATACAATCATACTCACAATGTTAATCACCTGATGTTCTTCATTAACTATGAAAAGCATAATGTATATCTTCACTTTGATCTTAACAAGATATTTAAATTCGCATCTGTCACACTCAGCTCCACACTGCTGGGATGAATCTTTAAACCACACACAGTTTATGAGAAGAACAGGGTTTATTGAAGATTACAGTTCTAGGGGAAGTTCCATCATGGCAGAAAAAAAAAAACTGGCCCCTTTTCATAGGTCCATGCAGAGAGAAATCCACCAGGAGCACCACAAGCAAAAACAATCAAGGAACCTGAGGGAGAGCTCAAGCACTCTGCATATTTTTACACTGTATTTCAGATCCACTCACAAACATACCTAGGGCTGGACCCTAGGATATGCCCTCAGTGACACCTCTTTCAGCCAGGTATCTTTAAATCCAGGAAGCTTTAATAAAAAACAATCTTTGGGGGGATATCCATTCAAACTGCTGCAACATCTTTGGAGGTTCAGGAGATGGCTCAGCAGTTAAAAGTGCTTGCTTGCCACACCTGCCAATCTCATCTCCCTCCCATAGATGTAAAGCATGAAACACATGGCAAATGAATTCGGTATTCACTTGCAGTAGCAAGAGTCCCTGGTGTTCCCATCTATACAGGTTCATATGCATGCAGATGATTCATTAATTTATAAACTTTTTGAGTTCGCATCTTTTCACAGATTTTTAAAGTTAGATAATTGACATAATTACTTTATTATTATTTATAAGGTTTTTTTTTCTGAGTGTGGAACATGTATGGTTTATGTACATATTTGGGTAGCTTTGCATTCCCCATGCACATGTAGTTGGAGGTCAGAGAAAGAATAGGGTGTTCACATCTATTGTGTTTGTGCTCCTGATTACCTTTCATTTAACCTGGAGCTTCTGAGGTTTTAGTTAGACTGGCTGATCAGTGAGCACCAGTGGTCCTTCTGTCTCTGTCCCCCTCAATACTGGGGCAACAAGCATATGTGAGGTTGCCTCATTGTTTAAATTTAGGTCTTCATGCTTGTGCAGTATGAGCTTTTCATGAGGGACCATACACCTCCTCAGCTTCCCTTAGTTTTAAATATATCTTAGAGAGATCTAACCAGTTGAAACAAAATAGAACATTTATATATCAAAGACTCAACAAAGAACTTATACATCATTGAGATGAGCTATTGTAAAGTTTCATTAAAATATATGAAAACATGAGCCTTGTAATACAGACTTAGGTAAATGTGTCTTCCTACATAAGAGGTAGCCTGTAGAGAATAGGTGTCCTTACAAATGGAAATTCCTTTTTCCATGAGTTTTGAAATAGTCAACTAAAATTGTTAGTCACATTTTGGGAAGCTACCCACACACATCCTTTTTTAACTTTTTTTAAAATTTTTTATTTTTGGAGAGAGAGGAGAGGAAGACAGATAGTGATGGGTGCGCCAGCCGTCTCTCAGCTGCTATGAATGAAATACAGATGCATGCGCCCCCTTGTGGACAAGTGTGGCATTGCACCCTTGCGTCACTTTGCATCTAGCTAATCATGGGACCTGGAGATAGGAACCGGGCTCTTAGGCTGAGTAGGCAGGCACCTTAACCACTAAGCAATCTCTGCAGCCCCACACATCCTTTTAATATAACTCATTTTAAATTAAATGCAGATCTCCAGTGATATGGGCAATTTAAAATGTTGAGTGTTACTGGGCCATCAAAGAAGTGGGCTGGGGAGTGGTCAAAGGCACTTGCTTGCAAAGCCTGATATGCTTTAGAGGCTGAAGTAGCAAGATTGTTATGAATTTGTGATGCAGAATGAGTTACATTTCAGCCTGGGCTCAAGTGAGACCCTACTTCATAAAAAGCCAAACAGAAACTGAAAATTTTCTTTGATAAAACACATAAATCTTAAGACATAATAGAAGGTGTACATGATAACTGGACCTCTCTGTTACACAAAGCAGATTCTGGTGCCAGAAACCTTACTGAATGGTCTCTGCAAGGGCACATGCCTGTAATTTTTTTTATGAATCCCCAGACTTATTGAGGCTTTTTTTTATTTGTGAAAGAAAGAGGCAGAGAGAGAGAGAGAGAGAAGGATGGAGAGAGTGGGCATGACAGGGCCTCTAGCCACTGCAAATGAACTCCAGATATATGTGCCTGCTTGTGCATCTGGCTTATGTGGGTCCTGGAGAATAAACCAGGATCCATTGGCTTTTCAGGCAAATGCCTTAATGGCTAAGCTATTTCCCCAGCCCCATAGAGGCCTTTTGAACCTCCCATAAGACCTCAGAGACTAGTGAAGGGATTAAACATTAGTTATTCAAAATTAATACTTTCTGTTCCTTATCTAAATAAGAGTTTAACTTTTATATTTTCTGCCATTCATATGGTAATATATTTTCCTATATGAATATAGAATGTATTATTACATGATATTATTTGTTTCATGTAGAAGTGTATGTAACAGACTAACCTATCAAAAGGTGACCCTGAATTTTCTTTTGGAGGTCTTGACCTTTTGCAGATCTGCAGATAGAAAAAATTTTCAATTCTTGCAAATTGTAACTTTCTTGTCAACAGAATAATTATTTCTAATCGCTCAAAATTCCTTTTTTCCTTTTGTTTTTGGTCAGGCACACTGATTAGCCTCTGTTTTAACTTAAAGACTTCTTTTAATCTCTTGGACCTATGTGTTCAGCAGGAATACTGATAATTCTCCAATCTTCTAAACCTAAGGGCCAAGATGTAATCTCAAGTTTGTAGCTGAGAACTCCCTGCTTTCTTAACCTTTGCATTTCTTTTTTCTTCTTATCCAGTTTTCATTACTTGATTGAGACCAATTGTGATTGTTCCATTGAGGGAAACTTTCAGTTAAAACCTTCTCTCCTTACAAGCTCTGCTGTACATGCCTTTTGCAGAGCAGTTGTGTGCCTACTCAAATTCTATTCTGGTGAGGTCTTTGTGTATAAGGAAGATACATATCAAGGAAGAGAGGAAATCTCTCAGTGAACCTGAAGATGTTTCTTATAGTCAGATTGGTAGGCAACTATGTTGCAGTGATTATCTTGTTTCCAAACTGTCAGCACTGGGGTCACAGGAATGTGTGACCATGGCTCGCTTTTATGTAGGTGTTAGAATTTAACTCAATCCCTCATGTTTGTAAATACAGCACTCTTTCCCAGTACCTACCCTGTTTGCCCTTCTTCAATATCTGTCCTGTTCCATCAATCAGGAAAAGCTGAAGAATCTTCAAGGAGAAAGTCCCATTTTTACATCAACAATTTGTAATAAAATGTATTTTGGTGAGCCAAAGACAAAATAAGAATGACACTCACATAGGATAGAAGAGAAAGATTTATTTGAGGCAAAGAGAGTGAGTATAAGAGTTACTTGCAATATGTCATTTTTGAACAATGGAAACATGGGAAATTTTCTCAGTAGGCCTTTACATATTGGTGTAGAAAATCATTTTCACCCTAGGTACCTATATATGCATAGTCAGTTGTAGAGAGTGATCCTGACCTTGCTATGTTTATGATCATTATTCAAGATGGTAGACACTTATTGGGTATTCTTACAAAGTATTCTTGTTGATAATTTTGATACATGTAGAGAATAAATTTTGAACATAGCCTTTTCCTCTTTCCTTCTCTTATCTCACATCCCCATTCTTCTGAACCCCTTCCTCTTTCCAAATAGAACCTCTACTATTTTTTTAAATTTTTTATTTTTGGAGAGAGACAGAGAGAGGGAGACAGAGAATGGGTATGCCAGCAGTCTCTCAGCTGCTGTGAACGAAATCCAGATGTGTGCGCCCCCTTGTGGGCAAGTACGGCATTGCACCCTTGTGTCACTTTGCATCTGGTTAAACGTGGGACCTAGAGATTGGAACTGCTGGAGATTGGAACCAGCATTCTTAAGCTTAAGAGGCAGGCGCCTTAACCTCTAAGCCATCTCTCTAGCCTGGCCCTCTACTACTTTTAACTAGATGTTTAGTTGACAACGAACATCAGACAGGGGGAATAGGTGTGCCATGCCCTCCTGCCACTGCAAAAAAAGAACCCCAATACTCATGCACCAACTTGTGCATGTGGATTTATGTGGATACTGGAGGAATCAAACCCAGGCTGTCAGCCTTTGCAAGCACATGTGTTGAACTACTAGAGAAATCTCTCCTGTTCTCCTGCATACTGTTTAGATGCCATTTTTATCCACATTCACCATTCTATACAGAAAGATGGTAGGCCCAATACCGAGCAGGTCCTGTTTTGATAATAGTCTCTGTGGGGTCATGAATGCAATGACCACGTTCTGTCTAGAAAACAGTGGTCCACACCATTCTGTACCATCCATAGTAATGGCATGAGTTATGATTGTTCCTCATTCTCTGAGGATGAATAAGGGTCTCAAGGGTCTGTGGAAGGTGGATGTGTATAAGGAAGACACGCCTTATTGGTGTAAAGGGTGAATTCATGGTGTGAGGGATGAAGCGAGAAAAAGGGGGACAATATAAGAGATTGAGTGCAAGATACTAGTGACGGGGGGGGGGGTGATTGTCTAAGAGGATTTGACTTTCTGAGAAAGCATGTGAGGGTGTCAGTGATGGTCATATAGAGGCAGTAGGCATCTGATGCATAAGATATCCAGAAAGAGTTTGGAGGGAAAAGGTGATTTGTTGGTGATCTGAGTCAAAAATCAGTTCTCAGGAAGGACAGAGGTTTGAGTTCTGTAAGAGTGCGAATATAAATGAAGATGTTTCAGCTTATTTATTTATTTCAGGCTTATAAATTTTAGGGAAAGCTTCATTATGGTAGAAGAAGCTTGATCACTTCATCATATATGCACAGCAAAGAATGGAAGAGAGCAGCCAGAGACCAAGCCAGCTTAGAACACACCCTATGTGGAGGAAAAGGATACTCTGCCAATAGCACACTCCCCTAGTAGGGCTCTGCCTGCAGGAGACATAAATAGGAAGCTTAATTTTAATCATAATGAGACTCAGACTGAAAAATGTACACATATACGGATTAGATAGAAAATAGGACCTTTTAGAAGCAGAATGACTCCATCTTTGGACTCTGACTGCCATGTCATTGTGACCCTTTGTTTCCTAAGAGTGATCCAACCTCCCATCACAATTACTACATGCTTGGAATAACCCAGATCATCCATTCCCATTTTAATTTTACTGGAATTGCTCAAAACACCTGTCTGATTATTACTTCTGTAACATGGCCCAACCTTAGGCAAGAGGGACCACATGGCAAAGAATTCCAATGCCCACTTCCTCCCTAAATATGCTCTGGAATTTTTGACCTGCATGATCAAAGCCCTTATCAGGATGCCTTGAATAAAGTCTGTTCATGTCTTTCCTGTCTTTTTATAATATAATTATGAATTTTATTTTTTTTACTATGCAATCATTTTCAGGTAGCAGACTTTATATCTGGTTTCATAATTCATTTACAGACAAATTCTAATAAATATTATGTACTTTGAACTGGTTTTTAAATCAAGAGGAAAAACAACTCTGCAGATATTACTTCTGGTTTTAGTTAGTCATGACTTAGATATTCAGGAGTCATAACATAGACTGTAAGTTCTCAAAGCCAGCATTGCTTCATTGTGGCAGGCAATGTTCCATCAAGAACAAAGGGGACAGTTTCTCCCCAACAAGGTGAAGACATAATATATAACTAATTACATAATTACAGAACCCATAAAAAGCCTTTGTTTATCAAGACAGGCTAATTGTTCAGAGATATTAGGTTTAATAATGTAGATTACACAATTATGATATTTGGCAAGAGTTTATTGGGAGGGTTGATTGACAGATGGGTGAAAAGTTTGCCTACTGTGTATGACCTGGAGTTATCTGAGTTCCCATTTATTAAGGAAGAACACACTATTATATACTAGTAGATGAATTTCAATGTCTAACAACACTATTGAACTATATAACAATTTGATATTTAAATACTGAGTAGTAATGGGAAAAATGCTAACTTTTAAGATCTTCTTTATTTGTAACTGCCCTAAATATATCCAGTGTACCATGATGAAAATCCTCTCCGACCATTGTCTATTTTCTTCCTCCAAAATCCAGTCCACATTGATTCCCTTCTTCTTTCCAATTAGGCCCTCTTCTCTTTTAATTTCATTTATTTTCCTCTTTTTGTGCAAGTTCTGTGTAGATGGCATCAGCCACTGTGAGGTTGTTAATGTCAAGGGCAATTTTTGTCTGGAATTTTTTCACTTACAATTCTTTGTTTCTCGTACTTTAAAAGTATGGTCTCACTCTAGTCCAAGCTGACCTGGAATTCACTATGTAGTCTCAGCATGCCCTAAAACTTATGGTGATCCTCCTACATTTGCCTCCCTAATGTTTGGATTAAAGGCCTGTACCACCATGCCCAGCTCTCACAATTCTTAATCCACCACTTCCACAATGGTTCCTGAACCTTGGAGTATGTGATAGCGATGTCTCAATTAGTGCTGAATATTCTGTCAATTCTCAGCAATTTGGTGTGCTTAGAATCAAGCTAATTGTAACCGCCATATGCAAAAGGAGGCTTCTCTAGCCAAAAGTGAGAGAACCAGTAATATATGGGCATGAACATATTTAGAAGGCAGTTTGGTGGGTATAATATATCAAATTAACAATACAAGAGAAGTACTTTTCCCCTAATATGACCTGCTGTGGTGGTTTGATTCAAGTGTCTCCCATAAACTTAGGTGTTCTGGATGCTTATGTCCCCATCTGGTGGCCATTTGACAATTGAAGCCTCCTGGAGGCACTGTATTGTTATAGCCACCTTTCTCTTGCCAGCACTTTGTAGACTCACCTGTTATTGATTTGCCTCTGATGTCATCAGGGAGGTGATGCCCTCCCTCTGCTCAGCATATCATTTCCCCCTCTCATCTTGGAGTTTCCCCTCAAGTTTGTAAGCCAAAATAAACCCCCTTTCCCCACAAGCTGCTCTTGGTCACCTGTGTTCTGCAATCAATATGAAATCAAAAGCAACAACTCCCTAGTTATGGGCTTTTGATTAAGTATTCAGTGCCAGGTAGAAATTCCCTCTTATGGAGTAGGCCTCAAGTCTAATCAGAGAGCAGCTGGTTTTCCCCATAATAGGCATAGCACAATGGAACTTGCATGGTTTTCCACAGGGTAACATCATTGTTTACTTTTCTCTGGCAACAGGTTACACAGCTCTTTCCAGTACATTGACAGCCAGCTAAGTGGATGGAGGCTTCCAGCTTTGCTGTAGCTTGATTTCCCAGTGTCCTGCATCTCACACATGTGGTGTCTTTAGCAAAAGAGTCCTACCATCTGATTCTGAAGGATAACCAAGTGTCTTGGCAATGCCTGAAATCTTCTATAACATCAGTAGACTTTATAGCTAGCAGTCAGTGGAAGCCAACCCACCCTAGCACAGAATTTTTCCAGCAACAATGCTTTGCTTCTGGGTACAACAATATATATGTCCATGCGGTACTTCTGCTCAATCTCTCTCTCTCTCTCTGTCTCTCTCTCTCTCTCTCTCTCTGTCTCTCTC
>PVKW010024374.1:0-31884 GCA_004027895.1 Orientallactaga bullata
CTAAGCCATCTCTCCAGCCCTATTTTCAGATTTTGAGAGCACTGTTCAAATATTTTGGGGAGATTATCAGTAGTCCAAGAGAAAAGGAAGCTGAGAGTTTGTTGCTGTGAGTTTGTTGCACTGCAGTATTCTAACTAGTTCATATGACGAGCAACAGTGGAAAAGTTAGAATACCAAAGAGTCTCACCTAATGTTCCCTGATAGATAATTCTAATATATATATATATATATATATATATATATATATATATATAGAGAGAGAGAGAGAGAGAGAGAGAGAGAGAGAGAGAGAGAGAGAGAGAGAGGTCTGGAATTTCAAGGAACAAATAAGCCTGTTGACTTTTATAAGTTTTCAGGGGAGGAAGGAAGTTCTACTCCATGTGACAGCCTATATGCTTGGAGTCCAAGCCACAGAGGAACGAGATAGAACCCAAGGTGATGACCTAGATGTCTTTAGGATTCCCTGGACTGGCCTTGCGTCCCCATTTCACCTTGGTCTTAGGCATGAGGGTGCTCTTAATGTAACCTAGTATCTATGTTCTAATATTCCCATTCTCTTTTGAAAAGTTTCTTTCTATAGTCAGCTGTTAGCCTTTGCCCAGCTAGTCTTCTCAGCTGATTCAGGCTTCTAAATTTTTAGCAGAGACCACTGTTACAAACGAGAATTGAGAAAACCTCCCTTTAGGTCCCTGCTACGAATGCACTCTGCTAGCTGGTATACTTTCGTCATGTTGAAGAGGCTGGCTCACTTACAGTTTTTGCCTAAGCTAAGAGTGCTAGTGCAGGTCCACCACCGAGCCTCGCCACATGCTTGTTTAACTTTCCCTACAAGCACCATGTGTTCGAAATAGTGTCAGTTTTTGATTCAGCTCTATTTGCAGAAGTTTCTCAAAGTTTTATCGTGGATCTGGAATATCAAGTATCTAGTAAATAAGATAATTTCTTCTTCTTTATAAACATTCCACTTGAAGACAAGTCAAGAATCATTGTATCTAGGAGAGTTAAACACATTCACACGAATTTGCCCTTTGACCCAGTAATATAAGTAGCGCATTATAAATGGCTAAAAGGAAATTACAAGTCATCAATACAGAAAACTATAACTTTTGTGATTTTCCTAGACACAATATTCCCAAGTTCTAATTACCTGCTACATCTGTGTTGAGAATGCATTTTAGAGACTTGGTAAGGCTCTTATAAATCCTGTTCATGGAAAATCCTTCAGCTCAATAGTAGACATTATTGGGAGGGTTATTCTTGGCAAACATGGAGGAGAGCTGCCTTAACAGAAGTATGGGAGAGAGAAGCTACCTTCAATGATCCATCAGCCTCATTGGCAATCCTGTGCTGAGATGAACAATTCTACTTAGAGTGACTGCTGCTCATCTTTCCACCAAGACAATCATCTGATAGCAACATGAAAAGACGGATGTAGCATCTTAAAGGACATTCTGCTTTTTTAACTCTGAATGCTTTCAAAACCAACACTATTCCCAGTGAACTCTAAAGCACAAGCAATGTCCACCTTGACGTCATTGTATAATGTGAAGACATAAAGAAGGCCAAATACCAAAAAGGACATCAAAGAGTTCCCAGAGCCAAGCCTCATAAAAATTGGAATTCTTGCTTCCTCTGTTGTCGTCCATAGCGTCTCTTGCCTCTTGCTAAATATCAAAGATATTTAAGTTTAAACAAATGTTGTCTCCCTCTCCTTCTGGCAGAGAAGTCATCATGCTGAATTGGTGGCACTTTCCATGGCAACAGACTGTGATGTCAGAGATGTGGTGCCAAGCAATTAGATGTTGTATGGGCCACAGTTGGAAATATGCAGCTTTGAGGATGGTGGTGAGACGGGGTAGCTGTTGTGAGCAAGAAAAATATCTCCGTTGCTTGCCTGTGTGTCTAAGATGTTCTCCCAGAAGCCTGTGGCTGAAGAACATTGATATAGCAAATGAAGCTGGGTGAGGCAATGGAGGCAGCAGCTTTCAAGACAAGCTGTCAAAGGAGAGGCAGGCCAGGAAAGGGAGGTTGCTAAAGACCACATGCAGATGGCTGGCATTCTGCCAGTCTGTGGCTTTGATGCTTCCTAGACATTTACTAAGGTGTTGAAGGGGAGGCTCCAGAGAGAGACTCAAAGTCAGCACCTAGGGGACGAATAAAGTCTGCTGTCCTGTCTTGTGAAGCAGAAGTGTGAGAACATCCTGTGTTGCAGCTTTCAAGGAAGGAGCACCTTGATGCGACCTTTTGAGACCTGAGATTCTCCTGTGAGTACGCCATAAGGAGAAGGATGTTTTGTAGCAAAACCATTAAGGAGGAGGCAGTAGATGGTGACTCCTCTTATTCTTGTTGTGAAAAAATGATCTGGGAGTGTTTGAAACAAACTTTAAAAAATCATAGCCCAATATTTTGTGGGCCTTTTTCAAGTATACAAGAAGATGAAATCTACCTGTGAAAAACCATAGATGAAGTTTTAAAATACACATTTCAGTAATACAGTAATATGGGATAAATTTGGACTGCATATGGCTTCTTATGTAAAGGAAAGTTTCTTCTCCTTTTAGTAACACATTGTCTGCTGCCGGTGCTTAGCACCTTCTGCCATATGCTCCATCAAACAAGCTGTTGCGATTCAAGAACCAGCCCTAGTAATTACAATCAGATGATGAGCCACATGAAGAAAATGAGCTGGGGGAAGAACATGCCAACAGAACCCAGCCTTTTCAACTCTAAATAGAGACAGACAGACAGACAGACAGACAGGGAAGAAAGATAAAAGACAGTCATTTACTCACAGGCAACTCAGAGGATTTGGTTGCAACCATCACTAGGGCAATTGCTCATATTTATATACGTATTTTGAATTGTTCTGAGATGGACAGATTAGCTATATTGAAGTACATGTTGCTAGATACCATGGCTCTCCTGTGGAATACAAATTATTTCATGAATAAAAATACAGGGTTTGAGAGATTGCTCAGTGGTTAAGGAGCTTGCCTTCAAAACCTAATGACCCCCATTGATTCCCCAGTACCCACATAAAGCCAGACGCACAAAGTGGCTCATGCATCTGCAGTTCTTTTGTAGAGGCTAGAGGCCTTGGTGTGCCCTCTCTCTGTCTTTCTGTTTCTGCTTGCAAATGAAAAAAATACAATATGACTTGGAACACATCCCAAAATATTTCAGATTAAGCCTTTAGCACTTTGAAGCTCTCCCAGAGCTTGGGAGGTGGAGGATCAGAAATTCAAGGTCAAGTTTAGCTACATAGTGAGTTCAAGGCCAGCCCACTCTACTTGAAATCCGGTCTCAACAACCTGAGACTTCAATAAGGGCTTGAAAATGTTTAAAACATGAGTTTATTAAAATCACAATGACAGAAAACCTTGGCAAACAAGATTTTCAAATAAAGAACATGTAGGATGGTAGGTATTAAATAGAGCCAATAAATAAAAATCTTGTAAGTGTAAATGAGTTACATTTTTAGAGAACTGATGAGTTGCAACATAGATTTGAGGGCATTTCACATTCATGCAATCTTGAAAGCAGAGATAGAGATGGAGTGATAAATTCCAATGTAAACTTTTTAAATTTTTATTTATTTTTTTATTTATTTAAGAGAATGTGGGAGAGTGAAAGAGGCAGAGAGAGAGAGAGAGAGAGAGAGAAAGAGAGAGAGGAAAACCAACAGGTGTGCCAGGGCCTCTAGTCACTGCAAACAAACTCCAGATGCATATGCCACCTTGCTCATCTAGCTTTACATAGGTACTGGGGAATTGAACTCAGGTTCTTAGACTTTGCAGGCAAGTGCCTTAACCACTGAGCAATCTCTTTGGTCCTTGTTTTATTTTTAAATACTTTTATTTTTATTTTTTAGAAGAGACACAGAAAGAGACAGACAGAGAGAGAGGGAGAGGGAGACAGATAGAGAATGGGTGTGCCAGCAGTCTCTCAGCTGCTGTGAACAAAATCCAGATGTGTGCGCCCCCTTGTGGGCAAGTGCGGCATTGTGCCCTTGCGTCACTGTATCTGGCTAAACGTGGGACCTGGAGATTGGAACCCGCATTCTTAGGCTTAGGAGGCAGGCGCCTTAACCGCTAAGCCATCTCTCCAGCCCCCTTGTTTTATTTTTGAGGCAGGATCTCACTTTAGCCCAGAGTGACTTGAAACTCACTCTGTAGTCTAGGCTGGACTTGAATTCATGATGAACCGCCTCCCCCACATCCTCCTGAATAGTGGGATTAAAGGTGTGAGCCACCACACCCAGCTTCTAATGTTCATCTTGTAGAAGATCCTCTTAGACAAGATCACCATAGGAGGGAGAAGGTTGAGAGTTTATAGAGCAACATTGAACTTTATGTTGAAGACTTTGATTCATCAAAACACATATCACAGTGAAACTGCATCTCACTGAATGCAGACAAGCAAATCTCAAAAAAAAAAAAAAAACAACATCATGAATTACAGCAAATGAGAACATGGAATATGAGTCTTGGAGTGTGATTTTCTTCGAAGTCTGCTTTATTCTACTCTGGATTAACAAATTGACACCCCACATGGTATTATTGAATATTAGAAGTGCACGAAAAAGAGGGTCACTGAATTTGCAACATGGTCTTGTGTTTTGGAAATGGCCATGTGCAGTGTGAAGCAGGTGCTGGATGGCTGCGTGGAGACCCGAAGGAGTCATGAGGATGGACTGTGCGTTGCAGTGGAGACCCAGTGGAGATGCCAGGACCACAAGATGGCTGCCAAGGACAGCTGCCAGCCCTGGATGAAGTTTTCCAGGACTGTCAGTACCCTACTTGGAGGTGTAGAATTGGAACTCCAGAGACTTGTTGCTGGTTAGAATTACCAGATTTGGAGACTTGTCACTGGCTAGAGTTGTTGGAACTACAGAGTTTGATGTTTGCCTCAGTTGTTTTAAATCATGTATTGGTTAAATATTTCTTGGCTACGCTCAATGCCATCTTTTGCAGTGTGAGTATTTATTCTGTACCATTATGGGTTTAGGGGGGATTTTTTGGTATTATGACTCAGTTAATAGACCTTGGATTATGGGGATATTTGAACATCATTGGGATTGATAAAATATGGGGACTTTTAAAGTTGGATGAATGCATTGTATTTTACATCATGTATGAGTATCAGTTTATGGGGGCCAGGGCAGAATGTGGTGGTTTGATTCAGGTGTCCCCCATAAACTTAGGTGTTCTGAATGCTAGGTTCCCAGCTAATGGAGATTTGGGAATTAAAGCCTCCTGGAGGCAGTGTATTGTATTTTTTGAGGTAGGCTTATGAATTTTATAGCCAATTTCCCTTTGCCAGTGTTTGGTACACTCTCCTGTTTCTGTTGTCCACCTGATATTGGTGAGGAGGTGATGTCCACTCTGTGCTCATGCTGTCATTTCCCTGCCATAATGGAGCTTCTCCTCAAGCCTGTAAGCCAGAATAAACCTTTTTTCCCCACAAGCTGCTCTTGGTCAGGTGATTTCTGCCAGCAATGCGAACCTGGATGCAGCACCATGTAAAGCCAGATGCACAAACTAGCACATGTGTCTGGAGTTTGTTTTCAGTGGCTAGGCACCTGGGGATGCCCCTCCCCCCCTTTCTCTCTCAAATAAATAAATAAAATATTAAAAATTTTGAGTATAAAGACATATAAAATTATCTATATTTGAATTTAAAAGCTCAAGTCTTTAAGAAGAAACTCATAAAATTAAGCATAATAAAACTAAATGGCAAAGTACACATAAGATATTAGAACACATATCTAATGTTACTGCAGTATATTTAGGGAGATTAGAAAATAGGAGACAGGGAGAATAGACGCTTTACATGTTTCACTTGAGACTTCAATGAAGCAATATAGCAAACCAAAAAAAAGCAAAAGAAATAAGGTAAAATAAGACAACAAATACTTGGAAAAATTAAAATAGCGAGATAATACATAAATGTCTTTCAAAGAATTTGAGGAATTAGGCAAATCTATGTTTAAATTGATTTTTAAAATATTTAACAAGATTAAAAATTAAAATGGAGAATTTAGGCATAAAATGAGAAACTATGAAGATGAAAATTAGAGGATTAGAAATGATAATAACTGAAGTTAGGGACAATATGGATGATCTAATTGACAATTAGGAAAATGCAGACAATTGCAGAATTGAATGATAGCTCAGGAAAAGGTATTAAGAATAAAGTGCAGAAAGGAAAAGTATAAAGAGTAATAGAATTCAGTACAATATAGAAAATGCAGTGAGTGACTAGAAAATATTTATGTTTCCAGAAGACAAAAGAATAAGGAGACATAACATTTAAAGATATGGTGTCTGGAGTCTTCTCAAGCTGAAAGGAGACAAAGAGCCACAGAGTCAAAGATTAAGTAACCACACACGCAGTGTTTGAGATGTATGTAATAGATAGAGAAACCTGGACCATGGTTCCCAAAGATTCCTGTTCCTCTCTCATGCAAAATACTCACCTCATCCAAAGATCCTCAGAAGTCTCCATGCATATAATGACAACTGACAACTCAAATACTAAATCTCATCTAATTATCCAGCATTAGAAAACCCTAAGAAGAGTGTGGTGGTGTACTCGAGAGGCAGAGGTAGGAGGATTGCTGTGTGTTCAAGGCCAGCCTGGAACTACAGAGTGAGTTCCAGGTCAGCCTGGTCTAGAGTAAGACCCTACCTTGAAACAACAACAACCCTAAATGCAGTATGACTGACTTATATAATGTTCTTGGTATGGTAATATCAGAGCTAAAGTTTGTCTGAATCTGTGGACTCATGAAACCAGAAAATAAGTTATATGCTTGGAAATGCAATGCTGGGAGAGATGTATTATAACAGTTACATTGGATTCTAAAGGTAAAAAAATATGAAGAAATACAGGAACCAATAGTTTCATCAATTTTGATGTTTGTTGGTATAATTTGCATTAGGCTTCAAGGCCAGATGTTGATTTGATATGACTCAGTATTGTGCCCATTAGTACTGTAGCTCTCCCTTCTGGGCTCCCAGCCCTGGCCTATATCTTTGTACCTGCAGCTTCAGTCTCTACATGCACGCCTGCTGTCAAAGACACCCTTCCTTTTTCTTTAAGGCAACATAAATCATACATACAATACAATGCAATATACACACATACATACATATATACATACACAAACACACACACAATTTGTAGCTGGATATTTTTGTCATCAGTTCTTCTTGTATAATTTGACCAGTCCAATAGCCTTCTTCCATTTCATTCTGTCTCTTTCACTCCAAGCTGATAGTGATTTTTCTGATATAGTAGTTTCAAAAATTTTGTGTGTCTCCTACACATGATATGAGGATGTACACGATCAGGCAAGATAATACCATTTCCTTTCGTAGCCTTTTCTGACATGTTTGAAATAGTCCATGAGTTCCATTCCCAATCAGAAGGTTTTCCAGACACATCTTTTGTCTTTTTTTTTTTTTTCTGGAGCACTTTGCCTAACACTGAGTTTCAGTTTTTGCAGATTTAGCCATCCAGTCCCTCACTTTACTGAAGCCATTATTTAAAGAGGAAATAGAACTTGATGTTATCCATTCAAGGCTATTTTTTCAGGCATAGAGAATGAAATAATGATAGGGACATTTAGGCATGTACCTAAGTTCCAAACAACAACAAAAAAACAGGCCAATGAGTCCAGGCAATATGTAGAAGGATGAAACTAGATCCATATCTCTCTCCATACACAACAATCAAATCCAAATAGATCAAAAACCTTAATGTCAGATGTCAAACTCTGAAAGTGCTACATGGAAAAATAGGGGAGACACTTCAACATGCAAGGACTGAATTGAAAACTACTCTGAGTTTTAATTCCATGTCACTCTTCTCTGAATTTCTATCATCAAGAAATCAAATGACAGTAAATGATGGTGAGGATGCGGGTGTGGAGGAAGAGGAACACTTCTCCATTGTTGGTGGGAATGTACACTGGTACAGCCATTGTGATAATTAGTGTGGAAGTTCCCAAGACAGCTAAAAATAGATTTACCATAAAACCCAGCTATACCAATTCTTAACATATACCATAAGGACGCATTACTATAGAGATACTTGCTCCTCCATGTTTATTGCTGCTGTATTCACCATAACTGAGAAATGGACCCAGCACAGATGCCCTTTAATTGATGAATGGATAAAGAAGATGGGCTATATTTACATAATGAAGTTTTTTCCTCTGTATTTATTCATCTGTAACAAAAAATAAAATTATGAAATTTGCAAGGAAATAAATGGATCTGTAAAAGATGATAGGTAACTCAGGCAGACATTCAAATCCCACGTGTTCTCTCTCATATGTGAATCTTTGTTTCAAGTGTTTAGATTTGTATGTGAGTTGGAATAAAGGTCAGTAGTAGAGGCCAGGAAGCTGGAAAGTGGATATGAGTGAGGGAAGAGTGGAAAGGACTTAAAGGGAAGCTATAGCAGATATGTAAGTAGAGGAGCAGAATTCTGGGGGTGGAATGGTCTAAGTGGAGTCAGAGTAGAGGATGGAGGAAAGGAGGGGAAGGGTTTAAGATATTATGTATAGGGCTGGAGAGATGGCTTAACAGTTAAGGAGCCCCCCTCCTAAGCCTAAGAACGCTGGTTCCAATCTCCAGTGGTTCCAATCTCCAGGTCCCACGTTCAGCCAGATGCAAAGTGACACAAGGGCGCAATGCCGCACTTGACCACAAGGGGGCGCACACATCTGGATTTCGTTCACAGCAGCCGAGAGACTGCTGGAATGCCCATCTCTATCTGTCTCCCTCTCCCTCTCTGTCTGTCTCTGTGTCTCTCTCTAAAAATAAAAAATAAAAAACTTTAAAAAATATTTTTAAAAAGATATTATGTATAAACCATATGGAAACCTATTTCTTCCCTAAATAATAATAATACATACATTAACAGAGAGTTGGGGTATGGGAACCTCTGGAGGACAATGATCACTCATAGCATGAATATACGGGAGACGCTGCAGACTACAAAGTCAGCCAGCTGGACAAGAATTACATACTTGTGCAATAGAGGCACACAGACTCCATCTGTTCTCTGCTTAGACTCGAGGCCCACTCGGTAGGAGAGAACTCAGATCTGGTACTGGAAACCAAGTCAGATTCCCATGGTCAGGAAATTCATATTCCAGAAAGAAGCCTCTGTTACTCTGTGGAGAAGAAGAGTGGCTTACACACCAAAGAAATCTCTTATATAACTTTCATACCCCTGTTAACCCAAGCTGCTCTCATCTCTGCTGTATTTTACATATGGCTGAGAAAACAGAAGAGAACAAGGATCCATTGATAAAACAAGATCACTGATGGCCCACTGTGAGATGTACCACCTCTACCACATCTGCCAGGGCCCAGGAAAAAGTACAGAGGAAGCATCAACAGGAATTCTGTGTAACTGTTAGCCTGACAGCCAGTTCCAGGTTGATGGTGACAGACATGGTGATGAAATTCTATCAAAGCAGAAATCCAGAGGCTACAGAGACTCAACATGAAATCAGACTGCCTACAGGCCTGCCATGGCCCAGGGGACATTGTGGAAGAAGGGGCAGAAAGATTATAAGAGCCACAGAGTGGGTAGGAATATCCTGAGGCATAGTCCCCCTACCAACCCACAGAGACTCACTGAGGCTCTCATGACCCCACAGTGAATACTATAACCCCACTGAGGAGGATTCCAGGGTTACAGAAGCAAGGGTTAGTGTATAAAAGACTGAGTCATAATGTAAAAAAAAAAAAAAAAAAAAAAAAGGCTGGCGAGATGGCTTAGCAGTTAAACGCTTGCCTTTGAAGCCTAAGGACCCTGGTTCAAGGCTCAATTCTCCAGGACCCACATAAGCCAGATGCACAAGGGGGGAAAACACATCTGGAGTTCATTTGCAGTGGCTGGAGGCCCTGGCGTGCCCATTCTCTCTCTCTCTACCTGCCTATTTCTGTATCTCTCTCTCTCTCTCAAATAAATAAATAAATAAATTATTTTTTAAAAAAGACTGAGTCATAATGTACATAAAATTTAAAAAGTTATACAAAGTTTTAAAAAACTCATAATGGAAATAAAACAAAGAAAGGGGGGAGAGAGAGAGAGAGAGAGAGGTTGGGGTAGAAGTATCCTGTGGATGTGTATAATGTTGCATCCAGAAACCATAGACTGGTATTATAAAAAGTTCAGTGCCAGGAATAGGATACCTTCCAGTGAGTTACTGGCCAAGGAGGCCCCTGGTGTCCCCAAAACATTACAGACTATTGCCAAGGATCTTGGTTGCTCACCAAAACTAGATGGTAAGACCCTATTACTGAAGACACTACATGCTTGGGCTGTAGGTCACTGAGAAATCAAGCTGGAGCTGAGCTGGAAGCCTCCTCGCTATTGTGTATCTAGCAGGATGCTAGAAAGGGCTGTACAGCGAGCAGCCTTTGGGAAGTCATCAATGCACTTAACCAGCAGTGGACCTTGCAAGCTTTATGGTTGTTTAACCAGGCCAAATGTACCAACTGTGCAATGGAGGCACGTCTGTTGTGAGGGAAACAACTGCTTTTTGCATTGACTTGAGGTCTGCTCCACAGACCTGGTACAGAAAATCTAGTCAAAAGCCTATGACCTATATTATGCATACCCAACTACTCTTATGTTTATGCCCATATATTAATTATACTCTCAGCTTGGAATAGGGAAGCTTCTCTTTTCAGAGGGTGGAGATGACCAGGGTGACTCAAAGCTCACTATAGTACTGAGAAGAAGTGACATTAAAGTGTTCAGCACTGGGCTGGAGAGATGGCTTAGCGGTTAAGCGCTTGCCTGTGAAGGCTAAGGACCCCAGTTCGAGGCTCAATTCCCCAGTACCCACATAAGCCAGATGCACAAGGTGGCCCATGCATCTGGAGTTCATTTGCAATGGCTGGAGGCTCTGGTGCACCCATTCTCTCTCTCTTTCTGCCTCTTTCTCTGTCGCTCTGTCTGTTGCTCTCAAATAAATAAATAAAAATAAACAAAAAAAAATTTTTAAAAAGTGTTCAGCACTAAACTAGACATCTCTATCACAGTCCCTAAGGTTCAGGGACAACTGCAGAAGAGGTGGTGGAAAGAATGTAAGAGGCAAAGGAAGGATAGAACTGTCTGTAGTACTGTCTTCCAGGCATAAAGTGGCTTTGATATTCATGACCTCCCAGTGGCCAATGACACCTACACAAGACTTGAATAATAGGAGGGGAAAAAGTGGTGGCATAAAAAAGAAAGGAGACTAGTTGGAAGGAAGAAGGGATTCAATGGAGCAGGGATTGGGGATGAAGAAAATGTGGTCATAGGAGGGGATTGTGATCACGGAATATTGTCATACTTTTGGAAGTTGTCAAATGTTGTGAATATTTTATAGGGGAACACAGGAGTTTAGCTTGAATCTCAGAAGAGACTTTATGCTTTGCATTTTTGATCACTGTTGTGTCTGCTAAGACCATGTGGATTTTTGAAGCTGGACTGGATGCATTTTGCATTATGAGATGGCCATGAAACTACGGGGGCTAGGGGCAAAATGATGTGGCTTGAACCTGAAATGGGCTCCTCTGGCCCATGTATGAATATCTGGTCCTTAGCTGGTAGCGTTGATCTGGAAGGCTGTAGGATTTTGGACATGAGGTCTGTCTGGTAGAGGAGGATTGCTGGGGAATGTCTTTGAAGGTTAGTTCTAGTATTTCCATTTCTTGTTTATTCATGTGAGTTGCAGCAGCCTCAGTCTCCTGACTGTTGACAGAACTGCTTCTGCTGCCAGGCTTTGCCTGAAATGACAGCCTGTAGTCTCTGAAACGGTGAGGCTAAAATAAACCTTTCCTCCTTGAGGTGGCTTCTATAAGGTGTTTTGTTAATAATAATGAAAATAAATCTTAAATACCTATAGAATTTGCAATAAGTAACCACAATTTTGATAGTTACAACAAAAATTTATTTCACAGCTCTAGAGTTCCATTGTCACACATCAGCATCACATCTTCCAAAGCCATGCTCGTTCCATAGTCTCTGGGAAAGAATCTATTATTTGCCTGTTTGTGTTCACATTATTTCTCTCTCTCTCTCTTTGTGGTTATGTGCACACACATTCTTATGTACAAGTATGTGTTCAAATATCCTTATCCTTCCCTTTTCTAAAACACATATGTTATATCCAGGGTTCTTCCATATAATGCAGGATCATACCCCATATCAAGACCCTTAACCTAATTATATTCATGAAGTCTTCTTTTTTTTTTTTTTTAATTTTTACAGAGAGACACAGAGAGAGACAGACAGAGAGAGAGGGAGAGGGAGACAGATAGAAAATGTGCGCACCAGCAGTCTCTCTCAGCTGCTGTGAACGAAATCCAGGTGTGTACGTCCCCTTGTGGTCAAGGGCGCAATGTTGCCCTTGCATCTGGCTAAAGGTGGGACCTGGAGATTGGAACCACTGGAGATTGGAATCAGCATTCTTAGGCTTAGGAGGCAGGCGCCTTAACTGCTAAGCCATCTCTCCAGCCTGTGAAGTCTTCTTTTTCCAAATGAAGGAAGATTTACGGGTTATAAGAATTATGATGTGGAAATTTGGGGCATCATTTTTTTTTCAGACTACCGCAATAGCGCAGAAGTATGTTTTTGAAAATGGTAAATGGATCCCAAAATTTATATAGAAGTACAGAGTGTGAGGAACTGCCAAATTTTTTGAAGGAAACCTGTAAGAAGATAGACAGTCAACCCTGAAGATATCAAAAGTTAAAAAGGAGTTTTAAAGACATGAGACATTATGCTATAAGCAGAAGAACAAATAGATAAACTATTGAATAAGAATAAGCAGTGCAGAGTGATCCACAAGGAAAAGGGCATTTGGTAAACAACAGAGCTAGCATTACACACCAAAGTGCAAAAGATGGATTATTCAATACATGGTATTTGGACAATTAACTATCCAGATGGTAGAAAGTAAAATGAAATTCCTACCCAACATGACATACAATAACTTCCATATGGATTAAAGATCTTAATGCTACCAGTACCTCTTTAATCTTTAAATGAATATATGTTTATTAACTTGATGCAAGATAGAATTCTTTAAGGAATGAAATTACATACCAAAAAGGAAATGAGGTGTATGACTGGACCAAATTATAAACTTCTTTAGATAAAAACTTTATAAATGAGAGAGAGAGAGAGAGAAAGAGAGAGAGAGATTGATTTACAAACTGGCTATCAAATCATTAGTGAAAGAAAGAAGTTTTGCAAATATTCAATAAAAAAACCAATTTCTTATAGAATAATGGACATTGAATAAGCACCACAAAACCTAAAAACATGAAAAGTTGCTCAAATATACGAGTCATATACATTACAGAAAAATAAAAACAGATGAGATGTTAGCAAATACAAAAGTAAATGTATTGCTCTATATTCATTGTTTCATGATGGGTTTCGCATCGTGTCTTTTAACTATATTCATGCTGTGTATGTCTTTGCCTTTTCCTCCATTTGGTATTTACTTATTTCCCTAAACAGTCCACTTCTTTCCTGCTATGTACATGAGCAAGTTTTATGTATCTAAATAAAATCTACATTCCACAAACAATAGAAATTGTGTCATATTCATTGTTTTGATTATGTTGGTGATTTTTGTCATTATCTTGCAACTCCAATTATGTGAATACAACTTAGCATTTCTACTACTGAGCTAATTGTCCTTGAACAATGATTTTCAAAATGTCTTAAGATGGTGGACATTTGTTATAATTGCATTGCTTACTACAACAGTCACCATTCAGAAAGTAATTATTGTAGCATGGGAACATCTGCAATGTGGCTCAGAAATGAAAGTTTAATGGTCTCTATTTTTGTTTCATAATTTAGATGTAAATAATGTGTTGCTATATTTCCTGTATGAAGCAAAAGGACAGTAGTAGAAAAACCCCTCATGGATGTACAATTCCTATACAGAAAGTTTGAGAGACCAAAGGAATATGCAGACGATAGTGTTGCCATTTTAAAATAAGTAGCCATTTAAAATAAAAAGCCCAGGCCTGACTCAGATGAGGAACTTGCGGGCTAATGTACTGACCTTTGCTTCTTTCCCAACCCCCTCCCTCTCTCTTATTGTTCATTCCTGGGAAGTCTTAAGACATCCCGGAGGTAATAAATCACAGAAGTCTCCGGTTTTGTACAAATAAAGGATCTGCAAACAAGCGGCTGATCCTAGATAAGCAGCTCAGAATGTTCATGCGCGCGCGCTTTTTGAACCAACCATTTCAAATGTTGCAATATGATGTAACTGCTGTATCCCTTCTCTATATAAACCCTTTCCCCCAAGAGTGGGGGCTGTCTCTCACACTCCCACTGCGTTGGTTTGTGTGGACAGAGTCCCAGTCTAGGCTTGGTAATAAAGAATTCCGTGTTATTGCAGTCGAGCTCCTCGGTCTTGTTGTCTCACTGGGTGACTCCCAAGGACCCCAACCCACATTTGGGGGTCCTGGCACTACAGTTATGCAATGCTGTTTTTTTTTTTTTTTCTCAAGAGCTAAAATCTTATTTCTGTTCCGGAGGAACTTACTTATAGAGTAATTTATGGTAAGTGGCTCAAGGTGGTATTTATTTTCAAGACAAGGCTAGACAGCACCAGTGTGTGTAGCTTGGAAAATTCATGTGTGGAAGCCTCATCCTTAATGTAGCATGTGTGGAAAGTGCTGGAAGGCTCCACTCTTTCCATCCAGTGCTAGAAAGCACTATGTGAGCTACTGGGGAAAATGGCCAACAGTGGTGTGAACAAGCAGGGTTCTAAGCTACTCAGAAGCAGCCAACCTGAAAAGATGCACACACCAGTGCAATCATGGCACACAGCCTTGGTGAGTTGCCAGTGGCCTTCTGATTGGCTAAGAGAGCCACTCAGTGGAAAGGAACCATGGCCGGAACTGGGAACCAGGTCAGAATCTTATGGAGACAAAGATTATGGTCTCCAACAACAGGCTTTCTCCAGTCTTTGGATAAAAGAGGGGCTACATCCATCAAAACGCCCTAAATTAACAATGCTTATCCCATTTAACCTATGCTGATTTCATTCCTCTGGAAAATCTTGTTTTAATTTTTCGGAAAATAGCAAGACCTGTGGAGATAAACTTCTCCTCCTCACACTTCAGCCAAGGTCCAAGTGAAGCCGCGGAGGAATTGGGGACATGAGTAAAAGTGCTGCTTCCATGCTGAACCCGACAGTCAGCACCAGGGTGAAGGAGACAGTTGTTACGGAGTCTACGCATACCAAAGCAGAGATCCAAAGGCTCCTGAACGCTCATCACTGAAGTAGATTTAAACACACCCACCAGGGCTCAGGGGATTTTGCAGAAGAGAGGGCAGAATGATTGTAAGAAGCACATGTCCCCCTCCAATAACTGACTGCTGCTCCCATAACCCAGAACCCCATGGGGAATATGAGCAACCCCACTGAGGAGGGTGCTCAGTGGCAGGGAGGAGGAAAAAGATGGTATCAACACATGATGTATCTATACAAAATATGTTCTTAGTAATAGAAAAAGACTCACTGTAAAAAAAATACTGTACATGCCCATAAATATGGAAACCTGTAACTACATCCAGGTACTCTGGAGCAGTTAAAAGAATGAATATAGAATTACGCATATTGCACTGATTAGAAAAATACTAAGCTTCCATAGCAATGAGGATTTGAAAATGCTGCTTAAGTAGCATGTGCACACTATAGCCTGGTGGGGGCCGACATGTCATCCAGGCTGTCAATATCCATTTGTGTGCTGTTCTGCTGTACCTTACCACATGGACAAAGCTTGGTATTGAGTAAGACTATAGACTCTGGCAGAAAGAGGAATCCTGAAGACATTCCTTTTTAAATATGTCAACAGGAAGTTTCCTGCATCATATCTGGTAGCATTGTAAAAGTGGAGCCACATTGGAGCTTGGAGACATAGGCTGACACCAGGCACTTATGACAAGGGGAAGAAACGCAGAACATCTGGGGGGAACCAACCAGCATTATGAGTCTCAGATTTCTCCACTGGCCGTATTAATACCTGTGCATACATTCACCAGACAGTCCAGTCGTTTCCAGATAGTGCAAACAATTCAAAATCAAAAGTTTAAATCACATATGCAGAGACACAGAGATTCACAAAACCTCATCACTGGAACAGACCTAAAATGAACCCAACATGGCTCAGGGAAATTCACGGAAGAGGGGGTGGAAAGCTCGTTAGAGCCATGAGTTGGGTCATTATACACAGAGTCATTGTCTCTCCTGCATAACTGATGGCTACCCCCACAATGCAAGGCTCACAATCTCCATGGGGGGAGGACAGGGAGAAGGCTATGATGGTACCATCATGGCTATATATATACTATATACATAACTAATAAAAATATATTTTAAAAAGTTTCTGGATGAGAGGTGATTGACTACATTGGGCATGGATCCATCTCTTGGCCCAGACACCTATGAAGACAAATGGTTGTGAGCCCACCCATCTACACTGTACAAAGACGCACCCAGAATACAATAATAAGAAATATAATAAACCCCATGATAGAAGCCATTTAATGTTGGCAGACCCTTTGCACTGGCTGAGCAATATGCTCTTTGTGTAGTCTATCCCTGCTGCTTCTATTCTGTTGTAGAGTAACTTCATTGGCCATTTTCTTCTGTGATCATTGAGCAATTTCTTTATTTTTTATCAACTTGGTTATAGAATGAATGTTGGAGCCAGGATTAATACTGTAGGCTTACAATCCAAGAGTGCTAAACGTTGAAGCAGAAAGAGTTTCACCAGTCTGAGATACATACATAAAATCCTATTTCAAACAAAATAAACAAACAGAACAAGAGAAGAAAGGAAGAGAAACGAGAAGAGAAGAGAAAAAGAGATGTTCACAAGAGAAAAGCCTTCTTAGAGACGTCATTAAGATAGGAATAGCCATGTCCATCCAGGATGGTGTTTAACAAAATTAAAAAGGAGAGGAAAGGAGAGGAGAGCAGTGGAGGGAAGGGAAAAGGAGAGAAGAGAAAAAAGGGAGAAGGGAAAGGGAAGGAAGGAAGGCTGGAAGGATAATTTGGTAACTTGGGTTTTTGGTGAATATGCTCTCTTTTTACACAATTTAAATGAAACCAACAGCTTTAAAAGGAAAGGCACAAATTCTGGATTTCAGGGATTCCCCGCCCTCCAGGACACCTCCTTCTTGCATTCTATCGACTGTTGGTAATTTGAATATATATTGTTTGGCTTATCTAGGACTTCTAAATTTTGATATAGTTTTGACCTCCACACATCCTTCTTCTTACAGATTTCAGAGATGTGGTTTCTAGAGACTCAGCTTTGAGGAACAGGAATGAGGACTTGTTCTGATGCCTAGAAGGAGGGTTGGTTCTAGCTAGCTCATGTGATGCATAAGAAGAAAATGAGGGGGAATTTACATTGTGTCTCAAGACCAAGCTTCCTACATAGCATCAAACCTTCCCATGGGTTCCTGGTTCTCTTCAGAGTTTCCTTTTCTTATTCACAGACCTGCCCTGCTCTCTGCAAGGAAACCTTCAGCTGCATTGGCATTTCCTCATATGAATTGCTAAGAGTCTTCTCTTATACTTTGAAGTTCTCCACTTTCTTTCTTTAAATATATTCTATTATTTATAATTGTCTTCAAATTCTCTGTTGTGTACATATTAATTCAGAAATACTGAAAATTCCTTGAGAGAAGTCTTCTTCTCTTCTGTTATTCTGTGCTGGAGCTGCACAGAAGCTGCACAGAAGCCATGACACTTTGAGCCTCAGAGAGACACAATATTCTGCCTTCATGTGTGATGAACTTTTGTTAGTGAAGATCCAGTCTTCTTCATCTACATGATCAAGGCAGAAGACTGGCAAGAACTAGACTCTTATTAATTACATTTATTTATTTATTTATTTATTTATTTATTTATATCTACTAATTTCTTAATGATATTAAAACTTTCAATTTTGTTAATTCCTTAATAATATCAAACCATACATTATGTTAATGTATACTCAAATATGCCAGTGTATGAAAATTTGGGAGGAAAGTTCAAGTACAATTAGAAATCATGGGTTGCTCTTTTCTAGATTCCAGAAAATGATCATTTATATCACAATCATGATTGATTGTATCCTGAGAGGAAATTCAGCCAATATCATTATATACACATATTATACAAATCCACATACATTTGTCCATAAGTACAAGCAATGCAAACCGTGAACAGCATACTATTAATTTTTACCTGAAATATATTGCAGGTAAATTGCAACAACATGGAAAATCTGGTAATTTAATATTTTTTACTGGAACCCCCAAACTAACTAATTTTCCTCCCCTAAACAGATCCTTAAATGTATTACCACCTATGAATAGACAAAGTAGAAATTTCACTAGATTCTAATTGTTTGAAATGAAACAATTCAAAAGTCTTTGAAAGCCTAACGTGGAGCCAAAGTTATGTAATCTTTTATCCAGTTCTAGGCTTAACATAAACAAAATCAGAAAAGAAACACCCTCGCCTTTTTGCAACTAGAGTCTGGATGCAGAGAAGGAACTATTTTTTAAAAAAGATTTATCTATTTATTTATTTATTTATTTATTTGAGACAGAGAAAGAGAGAGAGAGAGAGAGAATGGACATGCCAGGGCCTCTAGCCATTGTAAATGAACTCCAGACACATGTGCCACATGCATCTGGATCATGTGGGACCTGGAGAATCAAACCTGGGTCCTTAGGCTTTGCAGGCATGAGCCTCAACCGCTAAGCCATCTCTCCAGCCCAGAAGGAACTTTTTTTTTTCTTTTTTTTTTGAGGTAGAGTCTCACTCTAGCTCAGGCTGACCTGGAATTCACTATGTAGTCTCAGGGTGGTTTGGAACTCACAGCGATCCTCCTACCTCTGCCTCCCGAGTGCTGAGATTAAAGGCATGTACCACCACGCCTGGCAAAGAAGTATTTTTTAAGAGACACCAGGAAGTGGGAAAAAAAAATCTGTGTATTCAGTCAAATTTCTTTTTCATCAATCAAATGAGGACTTTAAATTAGGTCACAATGGGTATATAGTGACACTCACTTGACAAAAAGAACAGCGATTTTGTTCAGAATTCTAGCTCTACTTGGAATAAAGGAAAGCAATTCATTATTAAAAATTATGTGGGGCCAACTGGAAATTTTGAATAAAACTCAGTCTGGCATGGAGAATCCACCAAGTAAGAGTTCTTATCCAGAAATGCAGTGGTCTTTCTAAGGTCAAAATTCCACCCCATCATTTAAAAGTAGAGTCAGGTGGATTTACCATTTACACTAATTAACATGAACAGCTGTAACAGCTGTGAAGACCTGCATCAGAATCAAGGGTGTATTTTATAATTCCCACGTAAGCAGTGTGGGAACTTGCTGTTTCTAGCTTGGGTACTTCCAGTTTCCCGCCTTAATAGCTTGAGCAATAGTGCATTCACCTGCTCTTCTGTAGACGGTCTGTCAAGGCCTCTGTGTTTGGTAACGTCTTCTCCTATATAGTCACTAAATTTTCTCTACATTTCATACAGTGATGTGTAGGATGTCATGCTGTGGATATTTGTACCTATGGAAGGGTCATAAGTACAAAGAAATGTTTTTAAAAGGTAATCACAAGCTTGTTAAGAAATCACATAGACTAGACCTAGCATCTTTCTTTTTTGTTTGATTTATTTATTTATTTATTTGGTTTTTCAAGGTAGGGTTTCAATCTAGCTCAGGCTGACCTGGAATTCACTATGTAGTCTCAGGGTGACCTTGAACTCATGGTAATCCTCCTACGTCTGCCTTCAAGTGCTGGGATTACAGGCATGCACCACGACTCCCGGCTTATCTTTCTTTTTTTTTTAAATTTTTTTATTATTATTTTATTTATTTTTGTAGAGATACACAATGAGAGACAGACAGAGAGGGAGAGGGAGACAGATAGAGATGGGCGCGCCAGCAGTCTCTCAGCCTCTGCGAACGAAATCCAGATGTGTGCGCCCCCTTGTGGTCAAGTGCTGCATTGCACCCTTGTGTCACTTTGCATCTGGCTAAACATGGGACCTGGAGATTGGAACCCAGTTCTTAGGCTTAGCAGGCAGGCAACTTAACCGCTAAACCATCTCTCCAGCCCTTCTTTCTTTTAATAGATAATAGGCAGTGGCAAGTGGTTTAGCTTACCTGGCCTCTAGTGGGCCCTACCAAATGTTGTGGGGGTTTAGGATCTCATCCAGACAAGGGGCTATATCAAAGGACAGGTCTGAGTAATGCTACGCTACAGATAGTGGCTTGCGTGGTCTATGGGAGTTTATCAAAATCAGCATTGACAGCCTTCCATGTATTTCTTCAGCTATTCAAAGCAAATAAAACCTCCCAAGTTATTTCTAGGAGCATAGGCCCTTTCTTCTGGATTACTCAGAAATCACAAAGCGCCTTGACAATGAAAAGTGGGTCCTGATGACTCAATCCCCCACTGACACTGTGAATGCTGCAGGAAATGATGCATGTTATTAGACAGTAGCTGACACGCAATAGGTCTATAATTAACATTGTTTAATAAAAGCTGCTTAGCAATAACCTGAAGTTGAAATTTTTGTTTCTTCAACTTGAAGGAAAGAGACCTGCAGCTAAATTAGAAATAATAGACATCTTGACCTTCAGAAGGCCTGTATATAATTTGAAATACTATTGGCTATCTGAAAGCAAGATAAGGTTAGAGGAAAAAGTAAGTTCTGTAGATTGAAAGGTATGTAGAGACTGAAAAACTTACTGGTACCATATTCATATTTACATTGGTATCAAATGGTCTATAGATGGAAAGATATTTGTGGTACAAATATGAGCTATTGATTCAAATGTAAGCCAAGGGCAGGATAATTTTGAACAATTACTAAATTTCAAATGCAAGATCTCCCTTAGATATATGTAGGGGGGGCAATTATATTTAAAGAATAGAATATATGTCAATAAAAGCGAAAATATAAAAACAATGAATGAAAATAAATGATACCAAAAGATTTCTTTTTGAAAGTCTAATAACATTGGTAAACATGAGGATTTGATCTATATGTGTAGCAGACAGCTTCAGGTTCGCTGAGATGAACTTCCAGACCAGGCACAGTTATGGAGGAAGGGATTTATTTATTGAAGCTTACAGATCCAGGGGAAGTTCCATAATGGCAGAAGAAGCTGGCCTGTCTTTTATAGGACCAGGCAAGAAAGAGAGAAAGCCACAAGCCAAAAACCACATAGCACAACACACCTCAGGAACTCCAACTAGGTACACTTTGCATATCTTTAGATTGAAATCCTAAACCCACCACCGCACCTTAAGATCCACTCAGTGATATTGCCTCCAGCCAGGTGGCTGCAGATGCCAAGTATAAACTAATAAAACACTGAATATATTGAACATCTATTCAAACTACCACAATATGTAACAGTTAAAAAGGAATTGCTGGTCTTTGTGTTCACATAGCTTTTTCATTTGCCCAAACAACTATATTAATCATCCCATTATGAACTTTTATTAAAAATAAAAAATAATAAGCCAGTCTTGAGGAAGCTTAGACAAGAGAACAGTGTGTTTGAGATCAGCCTGTGATACTTAGGAGTTCTCTATCGGCTTGGACTACACACTGAGAGCTTGTCTCATAACAGCCCACTCTACAGAAAAGAAAACAAAAAAAATAAAAAAGGTTTGAATAGAATAAAATAGCAACTATGACTGTCTTATTACTATGCATTATGACTTCTGTTAGTTTGGGTGTGGGCGATGAAACCGAAGACAGGTCATTGGTCAAGGACAAGGTTTTGGAGGAAGTTCAGAAGATACATAATACTTGACCATGTTAAAAAAATATTCTGGATATTAACATACGAGGAAGAAAGATTCAAAGCAACTATATTTTATCCTTAAACATGATTCTGGATGAATTTGTAGAATTTTATCCTTCTTGAACTTTTATACTAGTATGTATAGATTTCAATGTGATTTTTATTGAGCCATATTAACTTCTTATCTTTATCCTTACTTTATCATTATTTTATGAAAAAAATACACAAGAGTCTACTTTTCATGGTTAAAAACATCAACAAAATGGGCTGGAGAGATGGCTTAGCAGTTAAGATGCTTGCCTATGACACTTAAGGTCTCATGTTTAAGGACTGTTCAGATTCCACGTAAACCAGATACACAGTGATGCAAGCATGCGATGTCACACATGCTCACAAGGAGACACACGTGTCTTGAGTTCTATTGTAGTGGCTGGAAGCCCTGGCATGCCAATTCTCTCTCGCATTAAAAAAGAAGTCTATTGTGCTTGCCTCAAAAAAAAAAATCAACCAGATGATAGAATGATAGACTGCCACCTAAACAGGCAAAAGACACTATGTTAGGAAAATACACACGTATTTACACAAATACAATGGATGGCTATTTTATTTTATTTATTTATTTTTTTGGTTTTGCGAGGTAGGGTCTCACTCTGGTCCAGGCTGACCTGGAATTCACTATGTAGTCTCAGGGTGGCCTCGAACTCATGGTGATCCTCCTACCTCTGCCTCCCGAGTGCTGGAATTAAAGGCGTGCGCCACCACGCCCGGCTGGGTGGCTATTTTTATGTATACACTTGACTGAGTTGAGGGATGCTCAGATAGTTGGCAAAAATATTTATGTGACATTTTCTGGAGATATGTAGTAGAGTCAGTAGACTCAGGAAAAACTGATTTCATTAATGTGTATAGATATCAAGGTTTCAACTAGAACAAAAAGGTAGAAAAACAAATTTGCTTTAAGTTCAGATGTCCATATTTATTTATTTATTTATTTATTTATTTGAGAGAGAGAGAGATACAGAAATAGGCAGGTAGAGAGAGAGAGAGAGAATGGGTACGCCAGGGCCTCCAGCCACTGCAAACGAACTCCAGATGCATGCACCCCCTTGTGCATCTGGCTTACGTGGGTCCTGGAGAATCAAGCCTCGAACCGGGGTCCTTAGGCTTCATAGGCAAGCGTTTAACCACTAAGCCATCTCTCCAGCCCCTCCATATTCTTTTGTTATATGATTTTGCAACAACTATTTCTGGGGATTTTAGGCTCATACAGGGATTTAAACCATCAGCCTTATCCCCACTGTCTCAATATATAGAAGGCAAACTATGGGATTTCTTGGCATCTATAAATCTTTCTCTCTCTCTTTCTTTCCATCTCCTCTGGTTGCCTTCTCTCTCCTCTCTTTTTCTTTCCTTTTAGGATCTACTAGGTACTATCTGTGACTAACTCCAAGTTCTAGGAGACTCAAATATCACTGTGATGCTCAAGTTAGAGTGAAGGACAATTGCTGAATGAACTAATACTTAAGTATGGGTCACAGAAGATCCCTCTGTCCCCACATGGGTTATTTTATAATTAGAGAATGCACACTTGGAATAATAGCAATAAGCAAGTGGCAGAAACCTCTTATAGGGTTCATGACCGATAGAATGAAGGCATTGTTGAAGGTCAAGTGACATCCATTAGAAGTGCTTTTATCAGGAAAGCAGTCAATCAGAACAATATAGTGCTCTGAGTCACCAGACAGATTAGTGCCACCACGCAGGGATTAGAAGTCAGGGGTGGTGATTCACCACATCCCCACATAGTTCTCCTATTTAGTTTGCTCAGGAGACCGATAGAATATAAGGCAAGACAGTGGATTATTCTCAGCTTAATTGATTCTAATTAAAGTTTTGCTCTATCAGATGTGCATTTATTGAGCAAATGAACACGTCACTTAGTCCCTTTTGATCTAGAAAATCACTTTTTTCTATACCCTCCTATAAAGTCTACCATAACCAGTTTGCTTCCATCAGACAAGGCCAGCAACATGCCTTCTTCACTGTCCTAAGAGTAGTCTATCAACTTTCCAGCCTTGTGCCATAATTTAGTTCATAAGCATCATGGCGGCCATTCCCTCCCACAATACACGAAATTGGTTGGACTATTACCCTGATGACATCAGGCTAATTGGACTTGGCAGAGGAGAAGTAGTGAGTACTGTAGATTTACTGGTGACTTTTTACAATAGTGACATTTCTAGACTTCCCTGGTATGGAACGTATTAAGATCCTTCTAAGGTGACGGACACTGATGCATTGGTCTCACCTATCACCAAGAATGCCCAGTGAATTCAATGGCTTTCAGAGACCACATTTCTAGTGTGATACTATTGCCCATTTGCTGAACGATATGAAGAGCAAGGTCCCAGAACAGAAGTCTGCAGTAGGTCCAGTCTAGGGCATTCTTTGCCAAGCTTGGCAAGCTACTTTGCCACTTGGGCCATATGGTCCAACATATCTGATGGTGCTTGAAGTTTCCTTGGCAGATAGAGATGGTGTCTGAATCTTTCGGTAGGCCATTTCAGGCAAATCATAACACAGACTCTTAGGATTTTTAGTTGTTTGTAGATAATTATTCTCTTTTAGAGAGGTGGTGCTCAGGTTGCCACAGGGACTATGTAGAAACTGAATGCTTGACCAATAGTCACCAATAGTCATAAGACCCAAGATTCTTATCATAAGTTAGATGCCATCTGTCCCATCAAGCCATAATGCTGGGGCATGCACACATTCCATTTTCAAACAGAAGTGACACAAAAGTGATCGGAACCAAGTAGGACCTGAACGTCTATGTAAGTGACATGAGGATGTGTTCCATATGTTTATGGTCCCTCTTCTGACTACACTGCCTTTGCTTTGCAGATCATACCTGTAGTCTATGGGAAGTTCCCACTGACCATCTCACATAGAGAGATGAATCAATCTTAATTTATGGCTAATTTTGCAAAATCTATAGGTATTACCTGGAAATAGACAGCTGCAGAAATTCCCTCCCTCTCTGGGACATCACTGCAGGACAGCAGTGACAGGAAATCCACTCCCCAATGGCCAGAACCTCAGACAGTACACGGAGCTGTGCACTTTTCTTAGAAAGACTAATTGTATTTTCTTTAGACTCTAATTCATGGGCTGTAGCCAATGGTTTGGTCAAAATTGGGGCAAAGAAATTTGGAGAAGTATGCAGAGACATATCTCTGAATGGATGAACAAAAAATGTGAAAATGTTTATTCATCCAAGGGTGGCCTCAGCAGAGGAGAAAGGTAAAATTCAAAGAGGGGGATGATCCATTTATTTTGTAAGCTTCTTTACTCAGCCACTTCTGGCATTACCTTAAGGGCTCATAAACAAAGTAGCCTTGATGGTTATGCATGGGATCAGAAATATGAACTACTTGGCATCAGAGCAGACATAGCTACGGTCACTGATGAATGTCCAGTCTGTCGGCAGTAGGGACTTCCTCTGAGCACCTGCTATAGCTCCATTCCTTATATTAATCTTCCAATTGCCTGAGTGCTAGCTAATCACACCAGGCCATTCCCATTTTGGAAGGGGATGGTTTTTGTTTTTACTGAAATAGACAATTACTCTGGATATGACTTTATCACTTTTTCATTCATGTTTCTATGAAAAATATTTGTGAGCTTATATATGCCCCACATATCATTGTATTAGTTCATACAACATTGCTTCTCACCAAGGAACTTGCTGCACAGGAAAGCAGTGAAGCGATGGGCCCATCTTCATGAGATTCATGGGTGATGTCATGTTCACCACTGCTCTGAAGAAGATGGTTTAACAGAAGTATAAAATGGATTTATTTTGAAGACTAAGTTATACTACTAGTTAGGTGACAACACCTTGTAGGGCCAGAGTAAAATGCTTCAAAAAGTTGTATATAGTTTGAAATAGTATCAGAAGTATGATGCAGTTTCTCTCACAGCTGAGATTCACGAGCCCAGGTATCAAGGAATGGAACTGAATATTGAACCTTTCACTATTACCTTGAGTGACCAACTTCTGAAACGTTGATTCTTCTTACCATGAGTCAATGCCCTGTTGAGCTACAAATACTAGATTCTGAGTGAAGAATGTTTTCACTGGGAGACACAGCCATGATTCCATTGCAATGGAAGCTCACCAGACTAGCGAGCCTCTTGAGCATTCTGAGACAACAGAGGACTGTGGTGATCCCTGATGTGTTTGATCAGACCACCATGGAGAAATTAGACCACTACTCCACAATGGGGTAAAGGAAAGCCATGGCTGGGGTGAGTGCAGGAGTGCCATTAGGGCATCCACTGCTATTTCCACACCCTGTGATTAAAAGTCAATTGAAAAGTACAACAACCCAATCCAGGTAGTGTAACCAATAGCCCAGACATTTTGGTACCTGATTTTCTGGGTCACTCTATCAGATGAATAACCATGTCAAACTAAGGTACTTGCTGAATATAAAATGAGTAGTAGAAAAAAAAAGTGCTACTTTATACTATAATGTATTTCTTCCTATTTCTGATATATATTCTTTTAGAGGGTGGTGCTCAGGCAGAGTTGAATACATCTAACATCTATCTATTTATCATATATCTATGAAAGTGACCAGTCCAGCAATGGGGATGAAAGGCAGATTACAGGCTGCCAGGAAGACAATGGGTAGGTAGGGAAGGGATAGAAACACAGGTTTTAAGAAACTAGCAACAAATGAGAAAGAATAACCCTGATATTTCAAACATGGTAGTGCTTTCCCCAAACCAATAGAGACTTAAATTTATTTCAAAGCAGAAATTTGTTGGGGCCAAAAAGGCCGTCCATGACAGAAAGAGCTATGGAAGGGGTGGGGGGGAATTTGTTTTGTCATGGAGGCAGAGCACCCAGTAAAAGAAGCCTGGGAGATAAAATAGAGAGAGGAATGCCAGGTGAACAAGAGGTAGAGAAAGAATGGCACGGGGACTTAGAGAATGATGTGAGCCACCACTTGCTCTGTGCACACACTGCTTAAAGGAGTGAGAGCAACAAGAAAGGACTGGTTGAAGTTAGTGCAGCACTTTTTGGGTAGAAAGCATTTAAAGGAGTCACGTAATTGTTCATAAACATTTACTGATATGATATCATTTTACTACTTGCTAATTAATTCACTAAGATTGATGAAGATTAAATTCGGCTAGTGAGATACTGGAAAATTTTATTTCCTGATCCTACGCACTCACACTCAACATGAGCCAAAACCCTGGTTGTCAATGGTTACACCACTATGATTCAGAAGAAAGCTGTTCCACATTAGTAAATGAGATTAAAAACACATTGTTACTTTCAACATTAGCAAAAGCCACATGGTTGTTTTGCAACAGTGCAGAAGACTAGCGAGCATAAAATCTTTCTGTGCTCAACCAGGTGGTAAAGAGCAATACTTACACCTCAGGCCTGCAAGAGTCATTGTTCTTTAAAGTAGAATTAACCCTGAAGGAATAGAGCAAAGGCATTGTTCATTCTGAAGACTGGGCTGTGAGCACACGTGAAGAAGAGATAGAGCTTCGTGAAGGAACACTCAAGACAATTGTTAAAATAATAATCTGGGGCTGGAGAGATGGCTAAGTGGTTAAGGCACTTGCCTGCAAAGCCTAATGACTAGGGTTCAATTCCCCGGTACTCATGTAAAGCCAGACACACAAAGTGGCACATGTGTCTGAAGTTCATTTGCAATGGCTAGAGGCCCTGGAGTGCCCATTTTCTCTGTCATGTTTGTAAATAAATAAAACATTTTTGTTGATAAGAATAATATTCTAAGAAAAAGAGGTAGAAATCCAGTGACTGCTGATTATGGCCAAGAGATGTGAAGGGAACCAAAACTGGAGACATAACCTGTAATATAAATTAAGTAGAGGGACTGTCTGCTACATCACCTTTTCCTTCTTTAGAAAGTAGGTATTGAATGTATGTTGTTTCCTAGAAAAAATTCTGAGCATGCACGCAACCTTGTTGCCCCCCCCCCCTTACAGAATCAATGGCCTAATATTTTAAGAACACACATTGGCTTTTCGTGTAGATTTGTTTCCAACTGAGACAATATGTTAGAAATTCTCTATATATTTCCAATTTATTTTTTGTGACCCAGTTCAGAAAGACAGGTTTTTGGACACTTGAGGCAAATCAAATCACCTGACTTCATTCTGCTTGAAGCCTAATGACACATGTGAATTACCTGTTTGTTATGAAGACTTCACGATTACTAGAATCTGACTCTGGACTCATATATTTCAGACAGACTAGATTTCAAGAGATAATTTATCCCGAGAAATTAAAGCAGTATCACAGAAGCCAGTAAAATAATTCCTGATGGGACACTAATATTAAACTGGTGTGGAGGTAGGAGGCAAAGATGGCCCTGGGCAAGCTGTAAAAACACTGCTTGAAAGCCACTGGGAAGTAATGATAAGCTTTAGAATCAGCTGCACCAAGGGCCCAGGACTTAAGCAGTGACGACATGCCATGCTTCCTATTCGATTCATGGCAGGTAACAACATCAGGAAAGAGGCCAGGAATGGCTCTTTCATGAACCTGGAATAGATTTTGTGTCAAAAGAACACATCAGATAAGCAAGCAAAAGAAGCCAGTGTCTCATACGGTAACCAAACCAAGTTGAAGACATCAATAGGTACTTATATATAACTTAGTATAGGCATATGTGTAAGATGATTATATATTATTTATTTTTATCTGAGTTAGAATATGCACCTTTCCTGGCTCTGCTAGCTGAAGACTCAAACGTAATGCATGCATCTAGGTGCTGAAACTATTTTCTAATATTCCTCTGCAGAAAAAGACACCATGGCTCCTTGGAGAAATGATGAATTCTAGAATTTGGGTGAGAAATATGCAAAATGATCCTGAAACATCCTTTAGAGGCAGATAGTACAAAGGGAAAAATGAAAGAAAGAAAGAAAGAAAGAAAGAAAGAAAGAAAGAAAGAAAGAAAGAAAATGGAAAGAGAAAGAAACAGAGAGAGAAAGAAATCTCCATCTACAATGATGGTGGTTTGTCAAAGTGACAGAGTAGCTCAATGAAAGAGCTTGCAATAGCCAAACCTTAAATAATTTGAGCTAAATGATATAAGATTATAACCCAAGTATGCATTAAATTATACTGATAAAACTCCTTAGAATAATAAATGGGGAGAATAGACCCATCTCCCATGCCTCATCGTTTGAAATGATTAATGTGCATACAAGGTCCACAAGGAAGGCCAACACAGCTTCCCATTTCTTAAATGTAGCTTTGGGAAAGTGAGATTTTCTCCAAAGATTTTAGCATAGGGGTGGTGGGTAATTTGATGGTGAGAAAACCTAGTGCATACTACCTCAGCAAGCACCTCTTTGTGGATATTAGATGAGACTGATAAGTAAGAATGGGCATAAAAAGTTTATTCCTTGTAAACTGTAGTTGACATTCATTGAACTGTCATGTCAGTGTCTGGTTTCCCATCTCTTGAACAATGTTCTATTGCTAGATGGCAGGGCTCCAGCCTCCTCCTCATTCACCTTAAGAGTAGATTCACGGGGCTGGAGAGATGGCTTAGTGGTTAAACACTTGCCTGTGAAGCCTAAGGATCCCGGTTCGAGGCTCGATTCTCCAGGACCCACGTAAGCCCGTTGCATAAGAGGGCACACGCATCTGGAGTTCATTTGCAGTGGCTAGAGGCCCTGGCGCGCCCATTCTCTCTCTCTCTCTCTCTCTCTCTCTACCTGCCTATTTCTATATCTCTCTCACTCTCTCTCAAATAAATAAATAAATAAAAATAAAATATTTAAAAAAAAGAGTAGATTCACTAAACAGTTTATCATTAACAAAAACATTCAGATTCTTGTTTTCCCTTCACTTTTCCCTCTTGCAATAGGAATGTTTACTCTTGTCATTGTGTAGTGGAAATATGTATTTAAAAATATTTATAGAGGCTCACAGATAAGAAGTTGTCATGAGCCTTAGAAGAGACTTCAACTTCAGATTTTTTTTTTTTTTTTGGAGAGAGACACAGAGAGAGACAGAGAGAGAGGGAGAGGAAGACAGATAGAGATGCTTCTCAGCTGCTGCAAAGGAAATCCAGATGTGTGCGCCCCTGTAGCAGACAGCTTCAGGTTCGCTGAGATGAACTTCCAGACAGGGCACAGTTATGGAGGAAGGGATATTATTTATTAAAGCTTACAGATCCAGGGGAAGTTCCATAATGGCAAGAGAAGCGGCCTGCTCTCCACAGGGCCAAGCAAGAGAGAGAGAGAAACCAACCAGCCACCACAGCACACAGAGCAAAACTACAGCCAAAAGGTCACACAGCACACTTCAGGAACTCCTGCTAGGCACATTTGCATATCTTTACAATGGAATCTCAAACCCATACCATTAACACCTTAAGACCGCCCCCCAGTGACATTGCCTCTAGCAAGGTGATTGCAGATGCAAACTATAACTAATAAAACACTGAATATATTGGGGGACATATATTCAAACTACCACAGCCTCCTTGTGGCCAAGTGTGGCATTGCGCCCTTGTGTCACTTTGCATCTGGCTAAATGTGGGACCTGTAGATTGGAACTGCTGGAGATTGGAACCAGTGTTCTTAGGCTTAGGAGGCAGGCGCCTTAACCGCTAAGCCATCTCTCCAGCCCAACTTCAGATTTTCAAACAGTGTTGGCACTGGTAAAGACAATGAGAACTTTTGAGATTAAAATGAATGCATATTTTATTATGAGATGTCCTGAGAGTATGTGAGCCAGGGGTTAAATGTTAAAAGCGATGTGCTTTGGTTCCAAGTTGACAAGGAGTAGATCTGTGATCATTTTGATTGTCAAGTTGATGGGATTTATAATCACTACAAAAACATACCTCTAGGTATCTATGAGGATGTTTCCAGAAAGTGTAAGTCAAAAGAGCATCTTGGTAGACATCAATGAAAAACAACAGAATAGATTAACCTGACATATGGAAAATCTTCAGTCTTGAACAACTTTACCTTATCTAAGGCTGTCCAAGTAAAAAATCGCCACAGAGTTTCTAGAACATTGTATAATATAAAAACTGAAAACAAAGATGCATAAAATGATTGAAAATTTTCAGCACTATTTTTACAAAAGAGGACAAACCACCCCGATAAAACAAATAAATCAAAGCTAATGGACAATGTGTTTATAGAATTGTTACAGAAAACAATGTGTTTATAGAATTGTTACAGAAAACTTCTAGAGAAAATTTCTTACACAAACTTCAAACTGCATAATTTTTATTCTCCTTTGAAACTACTATAGGACATTTTTTTAAATTTTTAGTAATAAAAATATTCAATGTAGGAAAATAGAAAACTATAAAACTATAAAAGTAAGATTAAAATACATAATCAAAATTTAAAAAAATTTTTAATTTTAATTTTACATTCATGTTGGTGCCTCTGGTACCCTCCTCCCTGACCTCCCCCCTCTGAAGGGACCCTCCCTAATGGGGAATGTGGGTCGTGCATTATGGGGGTAGCCAACAGTTATGGGGGATAGGCAAAGTCTCTGTGCATAATGACACAACTTGTGGCTCTAACACTCTTTCCGGCCCCCTTCCACAAATTTCCCTGAGCCACATTGGGTTCATTTTAGTTCTACTTCAGTGATGAGATCTTGGGAGCCTCTGTGTCTCTGGATATCTGGCTTAGTAGTAGTTGAGTGTTCTCTGTGTTTATCTCCTTCAGCCTTGTGCTGGTGTCGGGTTCACCAAGAAAGCTGCCCTCTTGCCTGCTTCCCCCGTTACTCTATGGTTTCAGCTGGGGTGAGACAGGAATATCAAACATAAACTTTGGACTTATAGTCATATAAATATAAATTCATATTTCTTGACTCTATCCACTAGCAATACTTATAACCAATTACAACACAGTAGCAGCGAACACCTTCTAGGAACCAGATTATATTCTCTAAAGTACCAAC
>PVKW010024375.1:0-31951 GCA_004027895.1 Orientallactaga bullata
TTTGATGTCATCATCTTTTTCTCCTATTATGAGGGTCTTGTGAAGGTATTGCTAGGCACTGCAAGGTCATGGATATCGAAGCCAATTTCTGTCTGGACAGTTACATTGTAAGGAGTCATACCCTTCCTTTGGCTCTTACATTCTTTCTGCCCCCTCTTCTGCAATGGACCCTGAGCCTTGGAGGGTGTGACAGAGATGCAGAAACATGTACTTTTTATAGGTACTATATTTAATTTTTGCAGCTTGCAAGTTATATATGTATATATAGTTTTGTTTTGTTTTTTGTTTTTATAGGTAGGCTTTTACTCTAGCTCAGGCTGACCTGGAATTCACTATGTAGTCTCAGGGTGGCCTCAAACTCATGGTGATCCTCCTACCTCTGCCTCCTGAGTGCTGGGATTAAAGGCGTGTGCCATCATGCCTGGCTTTTTTTTTAACCTTTCATTTAAAAAATTTTTCTTTCAGGTAGTGAAACTGAATCAAGGAAACTAATTTCTCTCAGTCATATGTCTAGGAAATGATCTTGTGATTCACACCAAGATCTGTCTTATTTGAAAAGCTGTGCAGTTTCTACTGCATCACATGGGTCTTTCAGGATATTGTCAATGTTGGGGATAATGGACAGTGTGGAATGTGGACTGTTTGTTCTTATGTGTGTCAGGCTATGAAGAAAGTATAGTCTGTACTACAAATTCAGTGTTGATCAGTGACGCATTGGGAGAGTCAGATGCTTGCAGTGAATAGGGTTTATCTAAGTAGCTGTCATAATCTATGACCAGAGCCATCTGTCAAACAGCACAGATACAAACGTATCAACAGTATAGGCAGCTTTGGTTTGTGGACTGACCGAGAGGGTGCTCTTGAGAATGCACCATTGAAGCTCTCACCTGACATTCACCAGATACTTGCAGTGAAAAGCTGTTTCTCACGAAGGTTCTTTTTTTGAGAAGATGAAGTGTTGGTTATTGCGAAAAATATTTTTCTGAAGAAGGTAATAGTTGTAGACCAAAATTGAATGGTTTTAAAATGACCCATGAGATCATAGCTGGCCTTGCAGAGAACTGTTACTTTCAAAAAATTCTATAGAACATTGAGGATTCACATCAATTTCTTTTATCTTGTACTTATTTTTTTCTTATTATTTCCACATATGGGAACATTCCTTGTTCAAAATTTATTTTATTTATTTATTTATTTATTTTTAGTTTTTCAAGGTAGGGCCTCACTCTGGCCCAGGCTGACCTGGAAATCACTATGTAGTCTCAGATTGGCCTCAAACTCATGGTGATACTCCTACCTCTGCCTCCCGAATGCTGAGATTAAAGGTGTGCACCACCACGCCTGGCTTCAAAGTTTATTTTTAAGCAGGTGTGATGACTCACCTGTAGTCTTAGCTCCTGTGGAAACTGAGACAGGAGGATCCCTTGGACCTGTGAAATCAAGAAAAGCCTGAGCACCACAGAAAGATCCACATTCCAGATAAGCTAAGCAACAGAAATGACTTTCAGTTAGAGTTTTAAACATATTTTTATTTATTGAGAGAGAGAGAGAGAGAGAGAGAGAGAGAGAGAGGACAGAGAGAATGGGGACACAATGGCCTTCGGTCACAGAAACCGAACTCCAGATGCATGATCCACTTTGTGCATCTGACTTTACATGGGTCCTGGGGAATCACATCCGGGCTGTCAGGCTTTGCAAACAAGTACCTTTAACTGTTGAGTCATCTCTCCAGCCCAAACATAGATATTTTTAGGTCTGTGTGCTTCCTTGTTACAGACAGAACTACAGGAAGCATAGACTAAGGATCTACGAATTTGAGGAAGAATGCAATACATTATTTGCTAATAAATATTTATTTTGGAAATACAATATTTTAAGGGGGAAATAATTTTGAAATTTACCTTTCTTTTTAGAGTCATCTCTAGTCTTTAGCCATTTAAAAACATCTGAGCAAGTTTCTTTCTAATACATGCATGCAGTGATACAGATTCGTGGCCGGGATTTGTTTGGTGAAAATATCATGCAATAGCATTGTAAAAGTTGTGCATTTTCTTCTATTCCCATAAAAAATGCTGCCTCATTGATTTTGTGGTTCTGTTTGTGAAGAAACTAATCTTGCTCTTCTAATCCATTTTCATAACTTTTTAATAACAAGCCCAATACGGGATTATGTGACAGATGAAATTACTTACTAAGAAAGCAGCAATGAAGACATTCATTATTTCACAAGATTTGGTATATTACAGAATCATTTCAATGCAGATTCAACTAAAAAATCCAAGGTGTTATGAGTAATTCTTTTCTTTAAATCTTTTCAGTTGATAATGAAACAGCCTGCTTTTTTTTTTTTAGGGTAGAATATATGTTTTGATTTTTTGATCTTATGTAATTTAGACTGGCCTTAAACTCATTATATAGCCACAGATTACACTGAACTCCTGCTTTTCCTGCCTCTGTATCTCCCAAAGAATAAAACACTACCCCTACTTCTCCCATAAAGGGTGTACAATATTAGCCTTTTGTCTGTTCAGCTAGAAATGTAACTCAACAAAAAATACAAAAAGTTATATTTTGTGCAATTTTATTTTCAGAATGTGGTTGAAAGGATGATTAAAAATTTTACTTGCTTATATATTTATACACCCAGGTTAATACTTTCGTTCTGCTAAATTATCTACCATTCCCTTCTTGGGGAGTATTTTTCAAACCTCAGTGACATCTAGTCAGGATGATTATATTTTAATTAAGAACATACAAGGGGCTGGAGAGATGGCTTAGCGGTCAAGGCACTTGCCTGCAAAGCCAAAGGATCCAGGTTTAACTCCCCAGAACCCACATATGCCAGATGCACAAGGTTCACATGTGTCTGGAGTTCTGTTTACAGTGGCTGGAGGCCCTGACGTGCCCATTCTCTGTCTCTCTCCCTCCCTCCCTTTCTCAAATAAAAATAAAATATTAATTTTTTTAAAAGAACAGACCAGTGTTAGGGAGATAGCTCAGTACATTAAGCTCTTGCTACACATCTGTGTGTTTGGATTTCTAAGCCCCATGTAAAAGTCAGAAGCTGTGGCAGGCTCTATGATCCCAGTGAGCCTATGGCAAGAAAGGATGTGGAGGCAGGAGGATTTCCTGGAAGCTTTCAAATGGAACATTGAGCAAGAGACTGCTTCAAAAGAGGTGGAAGGCAAGGACTGACCTGAAAGTTGTCTTCTGATCTCCAGATGCCACAAACATGACGGGCACATGCCTGCACCCTCACGTACATGCACGTGTGCATGTGTACAGACACACACATAAGTAAGTAAATAAATGAAACAGCAAACAAAACATTGGTGGGAGAAGATGGTAACCGGCTAACATCCAATAGAGCAGCATTTCTGTATGAAAGTGACGTTAGTTGTCTCTAGTGCATCAGATTAAGAGGATCCTCTCTTAACTCTTGCTGCAAAGTGTTCATACTTTAGCATAGGAACACAGGGCTTGAGAGGGTAATTTGAACAGGGCGTGGTGGCACACATCTTTAATCCAAACACTCAGGAAGCAGAGATTGGGGGATGGTTATGAGTTCAAGGCCAGCCTGGGAGTACAGAGTGAGTTCCAGGTCAGCCTGTGCTATAATGAAACACTGCTTCAAATAAAACCAAAGAGCATAATTTGGAATTTGAGCAAATTTTCTATAATATAGTAAATGATAACTATGTTATAAATATGACTTAACATCACCCAAAGTTTTTTTTTTAATTTTATTATTTATTTGAGAGAGAGAGAGAGAGCGAGCGAGCATGCCAGGGCCTCCAGCCACTGTAAACAAACTCCAGATGAAAGTGCCATCTTGTGCATCTGGTTTATGTGGGTACTGGGGAATCAAACCTGAGTCTTTAGGCTTTGCAGGCAAATGCCTTAACCACTAAGCCATCTCTCCAGTCCCCAAAGTTTTTATAGTTAAATTCTTTTACTAAAATAATAAATTATCAAATAAATCTTTTTTTTTCATGCCATATCCCTTTCAATAACAAGGTTCTTCAGGTTGCTGATGATTTCTCATTTTAAATATGATTACCAAAAATTCAGTATTCATCACTATGGAAAGGAGTATACAGGTTCCTGAAAAATTAAAAATGGATCTGCCATCTGATCTAGCTATTCCACTTGCCGAAGGAAATGAAGTCAGTGTCCAAGCGACACCTGCACTCCCATGCTTACTGCAGCGCTATTAATAAGAGCTAAATGAATCAGCTTAGAATCTCATCAAGAGATAAATCAATAGGGTTGGAGAGATGGCTCGGTGGTTAAGACACTTGCCTGCAAAGCCTAAGGACCCAGGTTTGATTCCCCAGTACCCACGTAAAGCCAGATGCACAGAGTGGCACATGGGTCTGGAGTTTGTTTGTAGTGCCTAGAGTCCCTGGCTTGCCCATTCTCTGTCTCTGTCAATCTGTCTCTCTCTGCTTGCAAATAAATAAAACCTTTAAAAAGAAATGAGTGGATAAAGAAAATATGGTATAGATGCATGATAGAGGATCATTCAGACACCTTCATGTGCATGGTGCATGCTTACTGTGATGCTATTAATAAGACCTAGATTCTCATCCAGAGATGAATGGATGAAGGAAATATGATATATGTACATGATGGAGGATCATTCAGCCATAAAGATGAATGAAATGTCACCTGCAGGAAAGGGGATGGAACTAGAGGTTATTGTGTTGAACAAAATAAGTCAGGCACAGAAAGACAAATATCCCACGTTTTCCCTCTTACATGGGAACTCAAAATATAAATAAATAGAAAGTTAAAAATAGAAGATGAACTATTACTAGGGAATAGGAAAACAAACACAGGTAGGGGGAGGAAAGGGAGGGCAAGATAGTGTGACAGGGAAGGTAGTTACATGATCAATGCATGATATCTGTGTATGGGAATTTCAGTGAAATCTGTTAATCTGTACAATTAATGTGTACTAGTAATTATAATAAAAACTCAGTACTATCCAGATGTATTTAATGGACTTCCTTTGGTACTGAAGACAGTTATAAACATTAATATCCTTCATATTATCAGTAATCAATGAACAATTGGGAACTGAGATCTTAACCACTTAACCACTTGCTTTGGGTAGACCAAATGCTGCAGTGAAAATTTGCCAATATTTGAGAAATATGATTTGTGCCAAAAATTTGACTATATATCTTCCTTTTAAATTGTTTTTTAATTTTATTTTTATTTATGAGAGAGAGGGGGCGGGGAGAATGGGTATGTCATAGCCTCTAGCCACTGCAAAGGAACTCCAGATGCATGTGCCACCATGTGTATCTGGCTTACATGGGACCTGGAGAATCAAACTGGGGTCCTTAGGCTTCGCAGGCATGCACCTTAACCACTAAGCCATCTCTCCAGCCCTTGACTATATATCTTTATAGCTTTTTTTAATTATGAAAGAGAAAGAGAGCAAGAGGGAGTGAGGGGAGGGGAAGAATGGGCACATTAGGGCTTCCTGCCACTGCAAATGAACTCCATATGCATGTGACACCATGTGCATCTGGCTAACGTGGGTTCTGGGGAGTTGAACCTACGTCCCTAGGCTTCATAGGAAAGTGTCTTAATCGCTAAGGCATCACTTCAGACCATCTTTGTAACTTTTTATTAACAACTTCCATAAGTCTAGACAATATACCATGATCATAATCCCCTCCTACCAGTCTCATTTCCTCCCTCCAAAATCTGCCCTCCACTGAATCACTTTTTCTTTTCATTTATTGACTATATATCTTTGTCCTTACTATTAAGCTGACACTAATTTTCAGGTAGATTCAGGTTTGAAGCACATGAATGATTGATAAAAGTCTATAAAATGGTCATTTCATAGCTTTTTGCGTTTCTAGTCTATATTAATATGTTCCACCTGATTTTTGGGTAGTGACATGAGGAATGGGCTGATGAGAGATATGACCCAAGGCATCTCTGTTAGAATGCTTTTGTAACACAGATTACAATGGAAGCCAAGAGGCTTGAACTCCTATAATACTGATGGGAAGATGTAATAAAATAATCTGTACTTATTGCATAGTTACTCTGGGATAAGCAAACTGCAGTGTCCTCTACATGAACTATTTCCTTTAACACTTGTTTCTATGAAATAGGTTTCATCCTAATTTATTTTTCTTGGTGTTAGAGAATGGAACACCAAGGGAACACAACAGAGACTGAAATGTCATTAGAAAATGTAGCTGCGTGTGTAAGAGAAGCTACTCTGCTTCAGGAGAGTTTGGAAGAAGAATTCATGTATGCTTTTGTGTACCTGTTCCAGAAATAATATCTGAATTTGATTCATTAAAGAAGAAACTGAAAAGATTATTGAATATTCAACTAGTTATAACTTTTTCACATACTTGAATTATTTAAAACTAGACCCGAGCAGGGCATGGTGGCACACACCTTTAATCCCAGCACTTGGGAGGCAGAGGTAGGAGGATCGCTGTGAGTCAGAGGCCACCCTGAAACTATAGAGTGAATTCTAGGTCAGTCTGAGCTCGAGTGAGACCCTACCTCAAAGAAAACAACAACAACAACAACAGCAACAGCAACAGCAACAACAGCAACAACAACAGCAACAACAAAAGCTAGAGCTGAAAAGCCAGGCATTGTGACTTGTGTCTATAACCTATAGTTTAAGAGGCATAGGAAGGATTGTGTGAGTTTGAGGGAAGCTTAGGCTACAGAGACAGTTCTAGGACATCCTGGGTTAGAGTGAGACTCTGCCTAAAACAAACAAAACAAAACCAAAAACTAAATAAGCATACAAAAAAACTAGACATGAAATTATGTTAAATCAAGGGAAGAATGTTCTCAAGTCCAAAATAGCAAGATTGATTGTCAAGTGACCAAACAGTTGTCATTCTGAAGCAGTTGTTGATAAAGTTTGTAGGTGTGGACTGTTGAGTTGAGCTCCCTTTGTGCGCATGCTTTCTTTCATAGATCAGTAAGTGAAGCTTTGCCTAATGAAGTCTGATCTCTTGTCTTCTCAAGAAATAGGAATCAAAGGACACACTAAAGAAGTTAATTAAAAACGTTGAATTATAATTTTCTCAGAGAGGTAAGAAGCAATGGGAAAAGTCACACACATAATTTCTACACTCAGGCTATTTGAGAATGAAAAAAATCTTTCAAAAACAATTTCAAAACCAAGAAAGAATAAAATGTCCTCTATGTGTGTACCTAAAAGATGGCAGATCAGAAGCTGCTTTCATGTAATGCAGTTAGATTGAAGAGTCAGGATAACAAAAGAAGACTCTATTCCCAAGAAAGGATGATTGGAAGAGCATCTAAAGTCACACATACACACACAAAGACAAGACAGCTGAAAAGTGTGATTCCATAGAAAGGAGCAAGCAGCATGAGAATCCAGCATGTCTCCCTGGCTGGTGGAGGACCACAGCAATGCTGGAGGTGCCGTAACCTCTTCCTAGAGGTAAGCCAGGCAGTCCTGGTGAAGAAAGAAATACTGGCATCTCAACCCACAGGAGAAGCCCACAGTTGTCACAAACCTCAAACCCAGTTGGTATTTTGGTGAGATAGTAACTGTAGTGAGAGGAAGTCTATTTTCTTTTTATCCCTTCCCATTTCTTGGAGTCCTGTGGCCAGGTGCCATCTTTGGAAGGAATGTATTGTTTAGTTCTGAACTACCCTGGGACCTGACAGCAAGGAATAATCACAAGGCAGAGAAATTGAGACCAACTTGCCACAGACCCAGAGTGAGAGATAGTTGCAGGAGGATGCCCTAGAGAAGGGGAAAGCAAAAGTTAGCCCACCAAATTCAGGCAGCAGGATACTTGGAGTGAGCATCGAAGGGTACTGTAGTCAGCAGCCTAGCATCAGCAGTAAGGAGCTGACTCCATCAGCTGAGGATAACTGCAGGATCTGATAGTCTTGACCCCAAAGTCAGCATCTAGCCCAATTTCTGGAGCCACTTGTGTACTGTGAAGTTAATTTTCCTCAGTTCTGTGGCTCTGAGGCGACAGCAGCATACATGACTTCCACAGCCTCATCCCGCCCATGGAGTGTTCTCATGGGTTTTGAAAGCATAGATGTGGATCTCACTATATAGATCTACAATGCTGTCTTTTCTTCCCTTATTGCCAAGGCACTTGGGATGACATCTCTTGACTACAACATTAGCCACCCTGGGATGCAGGAACGAGGGAGTTACAGGAGCATGGGAGAGCTTGCCAGGCTGGTAGATTGCAAAGCCAAATGTGGCCAACAGAGAATGCAAAGAAGAGAAGTTATTAAAGGGAAGGTTGCTCAGCTTGCTATCTAATGCTTTCCGGTTCCAGCTTCAATATCAGCCTAAAAGAAAAGACAAGAGTCTTCTACCTCATCTGATGCCCCCCATTCACATGACAAACTCAAAATTTAGAGGACCCTGAAAGAAGCCACTCACTCTAATACTTCATCTTTAAAAAAATTATTAACAGTATATTTTGTATGGATACATAATGTATTGATCGCTTCTTTTCCCTTATCCCTGCCCCCGTTCTGCTGGGGACCCTCCTCAATGGGGTGGGGTTTTAGGTATTCCCCATGGGTTGTGGGTCATGTGTTGTGGGAGCAGCAGTCAGTTTTTTGGGGCGGGGGAGGCAATGCCTCTGTTCATGATGTCTCAGCCTGTGGTTCTTTTGTTCTTTTCACCCCCTCTTTGGCAAAATTCCCTGAGCCGTGGTGGATATGTGTTAAGTCTAGTCCAGTGCAGAGGCTACTACGAGCTCAGCAATACTCCATCTTCATTAGGTGGAACCCTCATATTTTCCTTTTTTCTTTTTTCGCTATACTTTTGGAATATTAGCCACCACAAATGGCCAAAGGAAGTCTAAGCTGAAAGAGAAATGCTGGAGGTACCACAATATTTCAAATTATATCACAGAGCCAGTGCAACAAAAAGACATGTAGACCAGCGGAACAGAATACAGAGGCCAGAAATAAACCCATACAGCTACAGCCACCTGATTTGGTTTGTATGTTGTGTGCATATTTAGGTGTATGTGTACATGTGTGTGCATGCACGTGGAGGCCAGGGGACAAGTTCAGGTGTTGTTCCTCAGGTGCTGTTCACCTCTTTTGAGTGTCCATTGTTCTGGATCTCAATAACAATCATGAATTCCCACTGGCCTGCTAATGCTTTCTTCACCAACTTACAGGAAAACAAATATCAAAGGCATGCTTACCACAAGAACTTACTGTGAACATTAATATTGATTGTAAACAGAGTTTAATAGCAATTTCACAATGCTTCACACCTACATAGCTTTCCAGGGAGAATTAGACTCACCTAATCTGTCTCAGTAGGGCTACAAATACTCATGAAAAGCGGATTGAAATTGTAAATATAGAGTAGATATTATTATTTGAATTTCTTTTTCTTTTCTTCCCTGTTAGAGCTTAAAAGATCTAGGAAGGGGAAGGGCATTTTGCATTATAGTGCCATCCCTGTTTCCCTCTAGGCTTGATTCGGATGCTCCAAGAAGTAGATGTGTGTGGATTACCACAGGGTTTCTGTCTTGAATAAACAAGTTCTTGGAGAGCTTGAAAGGAAGGCTTTACTTTCTTTGTTCTTTAAGTCTTCCATTCCCACATACTAACTCTCCATGGTGAGCTTGAAACTAGCCTATGGTTTCCCTCTGATTTGAGGCACCATTTTTATTTCCCAAGAGCATTAGTCATGAAAATGGTATATTTCAGGTTTTTCCATTTATTTAAGAAAGGAGGGCTGGAGACATGGCTTACCAGTTAAGATGCTTGCCTGCAATGCCTAAGGACCCAGGTTCAATTCCCCAGTACCCACATAAAGTCAGATGCATAAGGAAGTGCATGCATCTGGAGTTTGTTTGCAGGTGCTAGAGACTCTGGCATGCCCATTCTCTCTCTGCCTCTTTCTTACCTTCCCCCCTCTCATAAATAAAATATTTTTTTTTTAAAGAAAGGAGGGTCAAGTATGGTGGCACTCATCTCTAATCCTAGTACTCACAAGGTAGAGGCAGGAGGATTGTGAGTTTTAAGCCAGCCTGGTCTACCTAGAAGGTTCACACCAGCCTAAGCTATAGTGTGCATTCAAAGTCAGCCAAGGCTACATACTGAGATCCTGTCTCATAAATCCAAGGGTCGGTTTGTTACTCAGTGGTAGACTGCTTGTCTGAAATGCTCAAGGCCCTAAGCAAAGGATGTTTATTTAAGTAGATTCTTTATTAAAAATATTCTTTATTTATTTGCAAGCATATAGAGAGAGGGAATGGGTGTTCCAGGGCATCTTGACAGTGCTAATGAACTCTAGACACATGCACCACTTTGTACATATGGCTTTACATGGGTACTGAGGATTTGAACCTGGGCCATCAGGTTTTGCAAGCAAATGCCTTTAACTGCTGAGCCATATCTCTAGCCCTAAGTAGATTCTTTTCTTGAGAAGGAATTAACCATTAGCTTCAACATGAAACCTTAGAGAACATTTAAGGCATCATGCTAAATCTTTTATGTATACTCTCAGATATCAAAAGATGCCATAAACTATACATTCCCTAGAAGCTTACCAGTATATCACCATATTCCGTTTTGCTGGTCCAAAACAGAATGTGATTTACTTATCTACAGTTTATAAGATTGCATTCACCATTACTTCATTGAAACTGCTCTTCTTCATATTATCTCCTTGCCCTTACCTGGCAAAGATTAAGCTAATCCCATCTCCCCTATCTTGCTCACATTTTTAGTAATATTTGCCTTGACCTGTTATTTGCTTCTAGGACACTATAGTCTCCCAGCTTCCTTCAGAGCTCAGAGCCACTTGAAATCCTCCACTTCATCTATATACCTCTCGGGAAGTTTAGAGTTCAATCCTCAGGCTGCTTTTTCTTCTCTATCCTCTGCTTAGGAAAATCCATTTGAGATTCGTCACTTTACATTCCATGTGTGTGTTGATGGCTCCCACATATTTAGCCATTCTGTCCTTTCCATGTGCTACAGGCTCATGTATCTAGTTTTCTTGTTATTTCAGATTGGATATAAAATAAGGTTCTTAAATTTATCAAGTCCCAATTCAATCTCTTAATTTAATGTCTAGTGTCTATTACCCATCACCAGTCAGCTCTTCCCTTCTTTTCTGCCTCAGTATATTCTTTATTTCTATTTCTTTTTGTTGTTGTTGTTTGTTTTGTTTTTCGAGGTAGGGTTTCACTCTAGCTCAGGCCAACCTGAACTCACTATGTAGTCTCAGGGTGGCCTCGAACTCACGGCGATCCTTCTACCTCTGCCTCCCAAGTGTGAGATTAAAGGCATGCACCACTATGCCCAGATATTTCTATTTATTTGTTTGCAAGGAGAAAGAGAGAGAGAGAGTGACAGAAAGAGAGAGAGAGAGAGAGAGAGAGAGAGAGAGAGAGAAAGAGAGAGAGAGAGGAAAGAATAGGCATGTCAGGGCCTCCAGCCCCTGCAAATGAGCTCCAAATGCATGTGCCACTTTGTAATCTGGCTTTACATGGGTACTGGGAAATTGAGTCTGGGTCATTAGGCTTTGCAGGTAAGTGCCTTAATCACTGAGCAATCTCTCCAGCCCCATCTCAGTAAATTATTGATTCTTTCCTTATCATGCCCCACGTAACAGTTACCTTCTCATTGTTGGGACAAAACACCTGGCCATGTATAGCTGATAGAAGGAAAGAATTTATTTTGGCTTTAGTTTAGAGGGGAAGTTTCATCATAGCAAGGAAAGCATAGCAGGAACAGGAAGATGGCCAACACCGTTTCATATCAGCAGGGAGGAATCAGCAAGTTCAAACCAGACACCACTGACAAGGGTTGGGGTATTCCAAGGCTCACCCCCAGTGACATACCTCCTCCAACAAGGCTCCAATTTCATAATGCTCTACCAGCTGGGGACCAAACATTAGGCTTAATCATAAACACAAGAGCCTATGGGGGACATCTTACATTCAAACCATTGTATGCCATATCCAGTCCATCAGCAAGTCCTGGTAAAACTCTACTCTGAAAATATATCATAAATTCAGATGCTTCTGTTCTCATTTACTCAGTTACCATCTAAATCTAAGTATATTTATGATAAATATATTTTCTTTTTGATTTTTTTAAGAATTTTTTTTATTTATTTGAGAGAAATATGGGGAAAGAGTGAGGGGTGGGAAGAGAGAGTGGGCATGCCAGGGCCTCCAGCTACTGCAAATGAACTCCAAATTCATGCACTACCTTGTATATCTGGCTTATGTGGGTCCTAGGGAGTCAAACTGAGGTCCTTTGGCTTTGCAGGCAAGCACCTTAACCACTAAGCCATCTCCCCAGCCTTCTATTTGAATTTTTAAGGTAGGATCTTGCTCTAGCCCTGGCTGACCTGGAATTCATTATGTAGTCTCAGGGTGGCCTTGAACTCTCAGCAATCCTCCTACCTCTGCCTCCCGAGTGCTGGCACTAAAGGCGTGCACCACCATGACCATATTTAATTGTCTATTGTTCATTTTCCACTACATAATTTTTCCTCATTCTCTCTTTACCTAAATTCATATAAATGTATATACATAACACACTCATATGCATGCAAACATGCACATACACAATATTTTGGCAAACTTATAGTCACTAAAGGAAAAAATGTATTTATACTCATGATACTTCTTTTTTTTTGAAGGATAGTGTTTATTATCTGTTGCCCACCTACTGATCCCTGCCAGTGGCAGCAAATCTCATCATATTTGTCATTGCAATTGGTCCTGATAGCTTTCACCAGTTTAGCCAGGGCTCCTTTGTGAAGGCAACGGTGGTACATGTCTTCCTATGGACCAGCTGCTCCAGCCTGGCCTTCCTTTGATGATGCAGCATGGGACTCCCTTCTTGCCACACAGGAACACTGCCAGTTCGATGGATCCACCTCGCGAGCAATCACCACTAGCTGAGCCTTCTTGCTGTCCACCAAAGTCATGACAGTGTTGATCCCTGCTCCAACAAGAGGTGGTCGCCAGCAGATTTTTTTTCTCCTGCTTAGTCTCTGGCCTGCACTTGTGTGTGCACTTAAGCAGAGGGGTAGCTGCTTGGTGGTCCAAAGCCTGGGTGAATGGTTGATTGCAGGAGGCACTTCCAGCTACTTTTACAGAGTAGCCCTTTGCCACTGCAGCCAGATGTGAATGTAACGGGGCCGTTTGACAAAGCAGGCAAGGTCTCTTTTGGGCTGAAAATTCTTGGGCCTTTTCTCAAACAGGATTTAGGACCTTTTGGGCTTTCCTCTTCTTTACAACAGTAGGGGCTGGGCCCACCTTCTTCCTTTCTTGGACTTCTCTCCCTTCAGCATCTTGCTTGGCTGGAGGAGCTGCTCATGATATTTCTGATACCAAATGTATGGGTTTTCAATCCACCTGTCACAGTTTTCTAATCCCCTGCACACACTGAGTGTCCTATAATCCAACTCCATTCCAACACTACCCAGGGCAGCACAGACCCCACAGATGAAGGGCTCAGTCCCATGAGAACATGCCAACTGCAAATAGCAGGTCTCCAGATTAAACCCATTTCTGGCTGACTTGATTAGAAATCAGGGTTTTCAAGTCCCCTTTATGCATTCAAGTCACATTCTTCTGTTTCTCCAAAGACATCTCCTGCCATTTTTCTAACTGATATTCATTGTTGGAATCCACGTTTCCCACTTGCATTTATAGTTTCTCCAGGATTGATTCTGGGTGAGAAAACCAGCAACCCATGCTCACTTGCCATATTGAAAAGTGTAGTTTAAACTTAATGAGGTCAAAACCCATTTACTTTTCTATAATTTTTAAATGATCAGTCATTCCTTTTTTCAAAGTGAGCTTTTTAATCTCTGTCTTTGACCTATGAAATAGTTCATTTATAAGACACAAAAACTCAGTGAAGCGTACCCTTTAGAAAAAAAAGGTTGATCACCAGCCTGTGAAGTACTCCATCTCTTCTGTTTCTTGGCTTTTATGAGGACAAATATGAGACTTGAAAAAAACAAATCATTGTCACTTTCTTTATGTGGTGATTTGAACAGAATGTTCCCTATAGGTTCATGTGGTTTGGAAATTTCATCCTTTAGATGGTGGCAATTTGGGAAAATTGTGGGACCTTTGGAAGGTGGGGCCTTACTGAAGGAGGTATGTCACTAGAGGTGGGCCATGGCATTTATATTTTAGCCCCACTTGCCAGTGCCAGCTAGCTAGCTTATTCTTGCTGCTTCTTCCAAGCTGATGTGACAAGATGTGACATCCTGATGCCATGTTTTCCCCACCATGATGAAACTTCCCCTTGAAATTGTAAGCCATAACAAACCCTTTCCTCCCATGATCTGCTTCTGGTCTGGTATTTTGTCTTAGCCACAAGAAGGCAACTGTTATACTTCATACATTATATATATATGTAGTGGATTAGGTACTCAGAAAACAAGGTCAGAGCCTACTGTTGTAACTTCTTATTTGTTTAATTTTAAACATATTCCTTTAAATTCTCCAACTAGAATGTTCTATGTAACAGTTGAAAGAGTTGACATATCAGGTCTTTTTTTTTTCTATAACTTTACACCTAATCGTTTCATGGAATTTTTAGTAATTTACTTGTCTATATTTGTTTAAAAGTCTTACAGCGTGAAATTCTTCTCTATAGTTGATTGGAAGTCATATAATGTGTAAGTCATACAGTTAAAGAAAAAATTAAAAAAATCAAAAAGAAGTATGTGATGCTAAGAAAAATAAAGGTGAACCAAACCTCCAGTGGCTTCTCCATCCCTTCAAAAAAAAGTGCAGCTTCCACCACCAAGAGACTAGTGAACGACCCACAACCACAGAAAATCCATTAAATTGAATCTCTTTTCCCACTGCTGCCCCACTGCTACAGATTGTTATGGCTGTGTTAGTAGAGTTCAGGTGCTCCCTTTTTGTTATATTTTTATATTAACTTTTTTTAAAAAAAGGACTAATGAAATTTTCCCAGCTATTTTTTTGTGAGCAAAAGTTGAACGTGAGTCTACTGGGGATAGAATTCAGTCTCTGATACTCTGCTACTTTCCTATTAGAGAGAGAGTTGAGTGAATGCTAGCTAATGTCGCCAGCCTACAGAGGATATCAAAGAAAAGAACATTTAAAAAAGGGAAAATAAAAGAAGGATAGGGTAGGGAAGGGAAGCAAGAGGGAAAAAAGATAGAGAAAAGAGAAGAGGGGAGGGAAGGAACGAGGGATTTATGTGGCCATCACCTGTTCTCCACAGATTTTTTTTTTTTTTGGTTTTTCGAGGTAGGGTCTCACTCTAGTCCAGGCTGACCTAGAATTCACTATGTAGTCTCAGGGAGGCCTTGAACTCATGGTGATCCTCCTACCTCTGCCTCCCGAGTGCTGGGACTAAAGGTGTGTGCCACCATGCCCGGCTTCCACAGATGATTTTTTATAGTGTTTCAAATGCCTTTCCCCCCTAGCATTATTATTGTTTTCCGTCCTTAAATGATCTGATTCAATGAAATATGTTTATAGATTCTTAATATTTCAAAGTTTGCTTTCCTGGAACAAACTCCATTGGATTAAAAAATAAATTATTGGCCTACAAGACTACCATGAATATATAGACAAGATACCTATTTATGACTCAGGAAATGTGCCCTCACCGCACATGCTATCTGCCATCACCGTGATCTTGAATTTCCTTGCCTCCAAAACTATGGGCAGTTCATTTATTTAGCTTATAAATTACCCTGTCTAAGATTGTTTTTGTAGCAGTCTGAATGGACTAACACAGATGAGGAGGTAATCAATGATTTCAGGGAAGTGGGGTTAGGGAAGACTTCACTGACAAAATGGTATATATGTCAATCTTGAAGATCAAATAGAAATTCACTATATCAGATTAAATTTTGGATATAACATTTCCACTATGGGGAAAGCTCTTAAAACCCAAGAAAGGTCACTCACTGTAAGATATGAATACAATATTAGCTAAGGATACATTGATAAGATGCTTATGATGTAAACTTTTAAAAATCTTAAAATGCTGTCACAGAGTAAGAAACACAAAAGGAAAGATTCACATGGCATAGAATGCTCTGAAAGCTTCTAGAAGAAATAAACCTTGAAGCTCAGCTTTGAAAATGAAGAGTTGTATATGTGGGGAAGGAAAAAATTATTTATCACAACTGTGCCATGTGTACCTAGAAAAGAAAGAATGTCAAGAAGAAAGGAATAATTAACAGGATCAAATGTCATGGAGGTTGTGTTGATCAAGCTTCTCCAAAAACTAGAATCAAATATGTACACATGTATCTTTTTTTAAAAATATATTTTTATTTACTTGAGAGAGGGAAAGAGGTAGAGAGACACACACACACAGAGAATGGGTGCACCAGGGCCTCCAGCCACTACAAACAAACTCCAGATGCACGTGCCCCTTGTGCATCTAGCTTACATGGGTCCTGGAGAATCAAACGGGTATCCTTTGGGTTTGCAGGCAAACACCTTAACTGCTAAGCCATCTCTCCAGCCCTACACATGTACCTTAATATTTGTGTAAATGTATACACATATTGTCATGCCCATTTTGATCAATGACAGGTTGAATGTACAATAGTGGATCTCATATGATTATGTTTCCTGCCTGGTGTGGTGGAGCATGCCTTTAATCCCAGAATTGCCATGAGTTTGAAGTCACCCTGAGACTACATAGTGAATTCCAGGTCAGCCTGGGCTAGAGCAAGACCCTATCTCAAAAAACAAAACAAACAAACAAAAAAACCCAAAACAAAGATTATGTTTCCTAATGACATCATAACCATCTTAATTTGTATAAATACACTGTTTTGAACAAAAAATTATTCAATCATTTATGTATGTGCATGTGCATGTGTATATGTGGGGTGCATATGCTTCATGATGCATATGTGCAGGTCAGAGGATAACTTTCCAGCCAGGCCTTGCCTGTCCACCTTATCTGACGTAGGGCTTCTCACTCTTTTTTTTTTTTTTTTTTTCTGCACTCACCATGAGCTTCCAGGAAATTTTCCTGTCTCCGTCTCCCATCTCACCATCAACACCAGCCAGAATGCTGGGTTTACAGAAGCTTGCCCAGCTTCTGACTTTTTATTTTATTTTATTTTATTTTTATTTATTTATTAGAGAGAGAGAATGACAGAGAGAGAGAATATGGGCATGCCAGGGCCTCTGGCCACTGCAAACAAACTCCAGATGTTCCCCAGATGTACTGGGGAATTGAACCTTGGTCCTTAGGCTTTGCAAACAAGTGCCTTGACCACTAAACTATCTCTCTATGCCAGCTTCTGACATTTTGCATAGGGTCTAGGGATGGAACTTGGGTACTCCAGCTTGAACAGTGAGCCACTTTGTCCACTCTCCCCAGTCTTGTATATATAGTCTTATATTGTTTACTCAGAAATAAAATCACCTCGTATCATATGTCTCAGCATGTATTAATGTCATTAATAATTCTCATGTATATATGACTATACATGAGAATTATTAATGGAAATTGGTTTATGTAACAACAGTAGCAAGCATTCCCATGATATGCCATCTGCAAGCTGCAAATCCAGGAGGGCTAGCGGTGCATACACTACAGTGTGAGCACAAAGAAAAGACAGCTCTGATGTCTGTGCATAGTAGAGGGGGGATTTGCCAGCTCAAGAAGAAAGAGAAGGCTGGAGAGATGACATAGTAGTTAAGGCGCTTGCCTGCAAAGCCAAAGGACCAGGTCAATTCCCCAGGACCCACATAAAGCCAGATGTACAAGGTGGCACATGTGTCTGGAGTTTGTTTGCAGTGGCTAGGGGCCCTGGCGCACCCATTCTCTCTCTGCCTTTTTCTATCTCTCAAATACCTCTGTCTCTCAAATAAATAAAAAAATACATTTTAGAAGAAAGAGTTGTTTTTCCTCCTCTCATAGTCTACTTGGGTCTTCACGAGATTAGATGATGTCTGCTCACATTGGTCAGGGTCCCTCTTCTTTAAGCAGTCTGCCAGTGCAAGAGCTTGTCTCTGCTGGAACCCTCCCAAGGCATTCCTGGAAATAATGCCATCAGTTCTGTAGGCGTCAAGTTGACATGTAAAATGAACTGTCACAGAACTCAACAGAGCACACAGCCTGAGAAGAGATGGCACAATAGAACACTGGTGTTACTTCAAGACTGGGTTTGGTTGAGGGTGGAGGTGGTTCTCAGAATAAACTGACAGGCATTTTTAGTCAGGGAATAAGTAGGGAGACATGGGTAAGAACATGAAGAGGAATTCTCAGTTTGGATGCCTGTTTGTTTACGAGGAATCTGGTGGCTTCAAGTGATAGATTAAGGAGTTATTTGTGGTGAAGCAATGAGAAGAAACCACAGCTTTTTTGGAAGTGTTTTAAAACTTGAGGAAACTTCTTGGCATTTTGACACTCCAGATGACTTTCAGCCTGATGTGGGGAGCTAGACAAGGAATTTGAGCTACTCGGAATACTAATTTGTCAATATAATGGCCTTCAAAGATTTTTGACTGACTCTTGGTAATAATAAATTTTATATTATTATATGCTCAACCACATATCTAAGACACAAGTTTTAAAAACAACACTGTTTTCCCTACTACAATAGAAACACTGACTTTTTTTTTTCTTTAATTTCATGTTGAATAATTGGTTATGAGCCTTCTGGTATACAGTCAATTCAGTTTGACCTTTTTCAATTTGAGTTCTGTTAAAATTGCTTTGACCATGGAAAAGATTATTTATTTAACTTGAAACTTATTTTAAAAACTTCTAAATCTAATGACTTTTATATGAAATAAAAATAACCCTTTTGAGAGAACTTTTGATTTATGCTCATTTAATCCAGCTGAATAGGCTAAACTCACTTGAACAATAAATCCCATTTATAAACTTAATTACATTTTTTGAGGCATTCTAAACTGTATTGAATAAATTTAATACATTTTGTTTTTCTCTTAAGCTCTTCAAATGTTTTACTGGGCAAACTATGACTTTATTAGGGAAAACTCCCTTAACTTACTTATTATATACCTAATAAATTAAAGTTAGAAATGGAGCAAAAATCACAGACTCTTCTAAACATGTTTATGATGTGAGGAAAGAACCCCCCAGCTAGGTCATGTAGTCTTATATCTCCCTGGAAAAGAATGAATATTTCTGATTAAATGCTTGATCAATTTACCTGACAAATTTAAAAGCAAATCCTGGTTACTTTTACTGATTATCAATCATGGAAGTACACTAACAACTTTCAGCCAGGTTTAATAATCTTTAATGAGCTATTGCCTAGTATCTAGTCTTATCTGGACCATCTAATCCTTCTTACATTTAATCTTATAAAATAATGCTAATAAGACACTAATTTTTGAATTGGCTCCTTTGGAAAAATCTCCATAGCAAGTTTGAAATAAAATTTATGATAAAATAATTTGCAACATGCTCATTTAAAGGATAGTATTATAATGGATATTTTTTTAAAGAGGCCCAGAAGGCCTTGGGTTCCATCCCCAGCAAAGCATGAACAGGGCATGGTGCCACATGCCTATCATCTCAGGAAGAAGATCAGAAGTTCAAGGTCATCCTCTGCTCCATCGTGAGTGTCTGGCTAGCTTGGGCTACATAATCTGTATAAAAATAAATGAGGGGCCGGGCGTGGTGGCGCATGCCTTTAATCCCAGCACTTGGGAGGCAGAGGTAGGAGGATCACCGAGAGTTTGAGGCCACCCTGAGACTACATAGTTAATTCCAGGTCAGCCTGGACCAGAGTGAGACCCTACCTTGAAAAACCAAAATAAATAAATAAATAAATAAATAAATAAATAAATAAATAAGGGTTGGAGAGATGGCTTAGCCGTTAAGGTGCCTGCCTGTGAAGCATAAGAATGCCTGTTTGAATCTTTAGGTCCCACGTTTAGCCAGACACAAAAGTGATGAAAACGCGCAATGTCGCACATGCGCACAAGGGGGTCATTGTGTCTGGAGTTTGTTCACAATGGTTGAGAGGCCCTGATGCGCCCATTCTCTGTCTCTTTCTCTCTATCTGTGTCTCTCAAATTAAAATAAATAAATAAATAAAATAAAAATAAATGAATGAATAAAAAGTGAGACAAGATTTATATAAATATAAAATCAACTTGTCAGATATTTTATTGTTATTTATTATTATTATTATTATTTTGGTTTTTCAAAGTAGGGTTTCACTCTAGCCCAGGCTAACCTGGAATTTACTATGTCATCTCAGGGTGGCCTTGAACTCACGGCGATCCTCCTACCTCTGCTTCCCAAGTGCTGGGAAGTGTGCCACCATGCATGACTATTTTTTAAAAATTTATTTGAGAGAGATACAGAGAAAGATACAGAGAATGGGCACAGCAGGACATCCTGGCACTGCAAATAAACTCCCGATACATGTGTCACTTTGTGCATCTGGCTTTATTTTACATGGGTAGTGAGGAACTGAAGCTAGGCTATTAGGCTTTTGCAAGCAAGTGCCTTTAACTGCTGAGCCATCTCTACAGACTCCAGACGTTTTATTTAATGCATGAGGAAACTGGTAACAAGCCAAAACAAATGGCAGTCAGGAATTCCAAAATAAATTTACTTATTGTTAGAAAATAAGCCTCATTCTTGGAGCTAGGGTGATGCTAATAGTAGTTAATTGATGATACCTTTGTTGGATAAAGTTTGTTTGATGCCTTTATATAAGACTAATTTCATTGCTAATAGTTTAATTTTCGTTTATTTCGTTGGTTGTATATAAGTGTTCATGTAGGCATGAGTTCATGGTCATGTGTGTATGTGCAGGCATGCATGTGTGGAAGACAGCATTCAGGTGTTGGTCCTCATCTTCCACCTCATTTTTTAAAATACTTTTTTCATTTTATTTTTATTTATTTATTTGACAGAGAAGGTGGGCGGGGAGAGAGAGAATAGGCAGGCCAGGGTCTCCAGCCACTGCAAAGGAACTCCAGATGTGTGTGCCTCTTTGTGCATCTGGCTAATGTGGGTCCTGGAGAATCGAACCTGGGTCCTTTGGCTTTTCAGGCAAACGCCTTAACTGCTAAGCCATCCCTCCAGCCCTTCTACCTCATTTTTGAGGCAGATCCTCTCATTGTCCATTGTTGTCCTCACTAGTCTGTCTGGTCCAGGAGTTTCTGATTCTGGGAAATTCTCCTGTCTCTGCCTCCCACCTCACCAACAATGTGCTGGGATTGCAGAAGCCCACCCTAGTTTCTGCTTTTATGTGGGTGCTGGGGATCTGAACTCAGGTACTCCAGCTTGAGCAGCAAGCACTGAGCAATCTTGCTAGCCCCTGCTGACAGTTATCTATCATTTGCAGAGTTGTACAATAGCTCAGCTAGAAAGAATGAAAGGGGCAAGCCACTAAACAAGATAATGTGTAAGCATACACTACACATGCCTGTTCCATGAGACTCAGGAATTTTTTTTCCTAATTTCAAAATGTTTTATAGTTCTTTTTATCCTAATGATCATAGTAGAATCAAATGTTATAAATTTGATTTTTAATTTTAAAAGAATTTTTATTTGAGAAAGAGAGGAGGATAGATAGATAGATAGATAGATAGATAGATAGATAGATAGATAGATAGAATGGGCACACCAGGGCCACTAGCCACTGCAAACGACCTCCAGATACATGCCCCACCTTGTGCATCTGGCTTATGTGGGGCCTGGAGAATCAAACCTGGGTCCTTAGGCTTTGTAGGCAAGCACCTTAACAGCTAAGCCATCTCTCCAGCCCTATAAATTTAATTTTTAAACTTACTGATAAAACTGTCATTTTTTGTTATACACAACATTGTATTTTAAAGTACATATACATTGTGGAAGAGTTAAATCCAGCTAATTACTAAATATATTACCTCATAAAGTTTTCAGGCACTCATAATCTTCCTGCTTTTGCCTCCTGAGAGCTAACATTACAAATGGATGCTATCATGCCTAGATCTCAGAAATGTTTTTAGAGGCAGGGTCTCTAGCGTAGGTTAACCTGGAATTCACTTTGTAGCCCAGGTTGGCCCTGAACTCATGGTGAACCTCCTACCTCAGCTTCTGAGTGCTAGGATTAAGAGTATATGCCACTATGCACAACTTCAGAAATGATTGTTGTTCTTATTATTATTTTGTTTTTTTATTGAGGTATGGTTTTGCTGTAGTGCAGGCTGACCTGGAATTTACTATGTAGTCTCAGGCTGGCCTCTAACTTATGGCATACATAGAGATAGGCTGCTGTCTTCAGATTTGGATTATTAATATAACTTCAATATAAGTATTAAAATATATACTTACTTCAGTTTGCATTGTATATCCTAAATTGAACCTTATATATCCAGAAAATGAAACATTTCAGTAAAATAATACTCCAACAAAATAACTACAATAATCTCTAATATCAGTTCTATTGAAGTCTATTTGATTCATACTTTCTTGTCTTGGGTTAGGAATCTTTTTCTATGGAAGCCATCTGCATAATAGTTGTGGACATCTTGACTCTATTTGTAGCTGTGTGAGCAATACTGGTTTAGAAATCATCTGTAGCCGGGCGTGGTGGCGCACGCCTTTAATCCCAGCACTCGGGAGGCAGAGGTAGGAGGATCGCCGAGAGTTTGAGGCCACCCTGAGACTACATAGTTAATTCCAGGTCAGCCTGGACCAGAGTGAGACCCTACCTTGCAAAACCAAAAAAAAAAAAAAAAAAAGAAATCATCTGTAAGTCAATGCTTTGACGTGTCAATACTTTAAAGTACCTCTTAGAATTCTCTCTCTTTCATGGGGCTCTAAGACATCTTTCTTTATCAGGGGAGGCCTGTAACTTTGCTTTTAATGTTTTTTTTTCTCCTTAAATAATTAAGAAACAGAACTATAGTAAACTTAATGTATTAAAAGTTCAATTTTCAGATTTTTTAAAAGAAATATTTGCTTTATATAAGTGGCTATTTATCTCTATAGGCTAACCAAAACAGACCATTTAAGAGACTTCACAACCTAATTATTAATACCCTCTAGAGATACAGTTAATCAAAGAAGAGTCAAACCCTTTTGACCTAAATTAAAATCTCAAACTTTATTTAAAGCTCCCCAATCTCATGTCCTTTATACATTTTCCATGAGAAGAATCACAAGCCAATATGTCATATTCTCCAATTTGCTCATTCCTTTGAACATTTTAAGAATGTTGAGACTATTGCAGGCTAGGCATTTGGGGCTGGGACTTGGGGTCTGCTTTCCCATGTGTGTAGGTTTTTCTTCTCTAGCACAGAGAAATCATAGCTATGGAATCAGGGCCCTCAAATATTCATGTCTTAGGTAGATTTGAGGTTTTATTTATTTATTTAAAAGCTATATTATAGTTCAGGTATGGTTGCACATGCCTGAAATCTCAGCACTTGGTGGAGGCAGGAGGAACAGTTCAAGGTCATCCTCAGCTGCCTAACAAGTTCAAGAATAGTCTGGGCTACATGAGACCCTGTGTCAAAAAAAGCTACATTATATTGGAATCAGTGTCCTTTTCTATAGAATTTGTTAGTAATTTTGTGATATGTAGAAGCAATAAAGTGAGTTTCAATGTTCTATTATAGTTCAGCAAGTGTTCTTTTTTTAACAATTTTTTATTTTGTTTATATTATTCTAATTTTACAATTATATTGGTGACTCCATTATCCTCCTCCCTCGTCCTCCCCCCCTCCAAAGGGACCCTCATCAATGGGGAATGTGGGTCTTGCATTGTGGGGGTAGTCAAGAGTTATGGGGGATAGGCCAAGTCTCTGTGCATAATGACCCAACTTGTGGCTCTAACACTCTTTCCCCCCCCTCTTCTGTGAATTTCCCTGAGCCAGATTGGGGTCATTTTAGTTCTACTTCAGTGATGAGGTCTTGGGAGCCTCTGTGTCTCTGGATATCTGGCTTAGTAGGAGTTGGATGTTCTCTGTGTTTATCTCCTTCAGCCTTTTTCTGGTGTCATTTCACCAAGAATGCTGTACTCTTGCCCTTTCCCCACATTGCTCTATGGTTTCAGCTGGGGCCATGGTGAGGTGTGATAGGCTGATCCTTCCTTCAGGTTCGTCATCCATCTGAAAAAGATAAGCAAATTCTCCAATGGAGAGAGAATTTAGTACTATATAGATGGAATGGCCATAGTTATTTTATAGCAAATTCTATATGCATAGGCCCTCTTCTAGCCCACATTTTGTGGGAGCTTGATTTTGGAGACTGAGCTCATTTTTTCAGCAAGTGTTCTTGTATAGATGTTCTGACAAGCACACTGAAAATTTGAAACCCTCCGTGGATATGTTCATTTAACAGTAACTGTAAGCAGGTTATGTTGTCATTATTGTATGTTCCTAACATAATAGCTCACAGTGTCTGTAGGTCAGTAGTCTGGGCACAGCTTATCCAGGTTTTCTCCATAGGCTTCAGAAAGTTGCAGCCTAAATGTCCGTAGACTACTTTCCTTTCTGGAGCTTGAGATTTTAAAAAAAAATTTTGGTAAATATTTTATTTATTTATGAGAGAGAAAGAGAGAGACACACACACACAGAGAGAGAGAGAGAGAGAGAGAGAGAGAGAGAGAGAGAGAGAGAGAATAAATAGAGAGAATGGGCGTGCCAGGGCCACAAGCCACTGCAAATGAACTCCAGATGCATGTACCATCTTGTGCATCTGGCTTAGTTGGGTACTGGGGAATCAAACCTGGGTTCCTAGGCTTCACAGGCAAATGCCTTAACTACTAAGCCATCTTTCTAGCCTGAGCTTGAAAATTTTAAAAAATATGTTGTTTATTTATTTGAGAGTGAGAAAGAGGAAAATATAGAGGGAGAGAGAAAGAGAATGGACACATCAGGGCTTCTAGCCACTGCAAAGGAACTTTAGACACATGCAATACCTTGTGTATCCAGCTTCATAAGGGTACTGGGGAATTGAACCTGGGTCCTTTGGCTTTGTAGGCAAGTGCTTTTACTGTTGAGCCAATGAGATTTTTTTTTAAATGAGTGTATATATTAATTGTTCAAAACAATGGTTATGAGTTTCATCCATGTATGTGATGTGCTTTGTCTATATTCATTCTTCATCATCTTTTTTGCCTTCACCTCCAAGTAGTCCACCACCTTCTCCTAATAGTCCCCTTGTCCTTCTATGCCTTGGAAAATACCTAGATTCTGCATATGAGGCAAAGCACAATATTTGTCTTTCTGAGTCTGGCTAATTTTTTTAAACATGATAATCTCTAGTTCAATATATTTCCCTGAAAATAGCAGTTTCATTAAAAAATTATCATTTATTTATTTATTTGAGAGAGAGAGAGGGAGTGAGTTGGAGGATGGGTGCGCCTGAGCCTCCAGCCACTGCAAATGAACTCCAGACGCATGCACCCCCTTGTGCATCTGGTTTACGTGGGTCTGGGGAATTGAACCTGGGTCCTTTGGCTTTGCAGGCAAGGACCCTAACAGCTAAGCCATCTCTGCAGCCCCAGTTTTATTATTTTTGATGGTGGAATAAAACTTCATTCTGAGCCGGGTGTGGTGGCGCACACCTTTAATCCCAGCACTCGGGAGGCAGAAGTAGGTGGAACACCTTGAGTTCAAGGCCACCCTGAGACTACATAGTGAATTCCAGGTCAGCCAGCCTGAGCTAGAGTGAGACCCTACCTCAAAAAAACAAAAAAACAAAACAAAACAAAAAACAAAAACAAACAAACAAACTTCATTCTGTGTGTGTGTGGGGGGAGGTACTTATCTATATCATCTATTACATCATTGTCTGTGTATCTATTTATCATCTATTATCTATGTATTTATATCTATCATCTACCTAACACTTTAATTATTCATTCAGGTGTTGATAGGGATCTAGGCTGATCCCCTAGCTTGACTATTGTGCAATAAACATAGGTAGGTGTGCAGGTATCCAGTGTTATACTGACTTTAATTTCTTTAGATATATACCCAGGTATGGCATAGATGGGTCATATGATAATTCTATTTTTAGGTACGGGAGGATCTTCCCTACTGTTTTCCACAGTGACTACACCAGTTTATAGTCTCACTAGCAGTGTATAAACCTCCACCCCCTCATCATCAGTATTTGTTTCCTTTTTTTTTTTTTTGTTTTGATGAAAAGCTATTCTGAGTGAGGTGAGATGGAATTTCTGTGTAGTCTAATTTGCATTTTCCTGATGTCTAAGGTTGTTGAGCATTTTCATGTATTTACTGGCTCTTCTTATAGTTATGTCCACATTCCTGGGACAAAGCACTCAACCAAAAGCAGCTGTTGGGAGAAAAGTTTTTCTTTCCTTTTTTCTTTTCTTTTCTTTTCTTTTTTTTTTCGAGGTAGGGTCTCACTCTAGCTCAGGCTGACTTGGAATTCACTATGTAGTCTCAGGGTAGCCTTGAACTCACAGTGATCCTCCTACCTGAGTGCTGGGATTAATGGCATGTGCCACCATGCCCGGCTTTTTCTTTTCTTTTTAAAATTTTGGTTTATAGTCTTGAGGAAAAGCTCCATGATGACAGGGGAAAGGATAGTATGAGTAGAGGCTGGATATCACCTCTGCCACAGCAGGTGGAAAATAGATGGAGGAGAGTGAGCTGGATTCTAGCTAGGGGGAGGTGGCTATAACACCCCTAAGCCTACCCCCAACAATATCTCCTCCATCAAGGGTCTACCTCCTAAATTTCCATCAGCTGAGGACCAAGTATACAAAACACTGGAGTTTATGGGGACATCTGATCCAAACTACCACAGGAATTTATATTTATTTTGAGCTCTGTCTGTCCAATGCATTTGGCCACTTGTTGTCTGGATTATTTGTTACTTTGGTGTTTAATATTTTGAGTTGCCTTTATATTCTGTGTGTTAATCCTGTGTTATATGAGTAGCTGGCAATGACCATCTCCCATTTTCTTTCTTTGTCTTTTCCTCCTCCTCCTCCTTCTTCTTCTTTTTCAAGGTAGGGTCTCACTCTAGCCCAGGCTGACCTGGAATTCACTATGTAGTCTCAGGGTGGCCTTGAACTCACAGCCATCTACCTACCTCTGCCTCTTAAGTGCTGGGATTAAAGGCATACGCCACTATAACTGGCTATATATCCCAATGTGTGCTTCTGGCTTGAGATTCTCTTGGTTTTACATGGCTATTTGAAAGGTTCAGTTCCTTGGGGTGGTAGAACTGAGTTCCCCGCAATTTTATGGCTTTCAGCTTCTAGAGGTCCTGTAGTCTCTTTGGCTGAACCCCTCTCCAAGCATAACAGCTCTCCCTTCTTTAGGGTTACCTGGAGAAATTTTATGACTTCAGGGAGGAGCTGAGTCTTTCTTAGAAAGGCGTTTACCTTGTTAAGTCAGGTCTGCCAGGATAATACCCACCCTCTCTTCTATTAGCTAGTTCCCAAAAGGGAAAACGGCAGAAGTATAGTGGTGGAAAACTACGGCCTAGTCCTGACTTTGCCACTTATCCATCCACTGGACCTATGAACAGGCCAGTTAGCTTTTCAGTAGGTACTTGGTTTCTTCTATATTTCTTTCAGGTGCTAGTTTTTCAGAATTCCTCCCATGATTTAATCTGTAGGCTTCTTCGGAGGTACAGGAGACACAAAACAAGATTCATGATTACAACTCAATAAATAGGAATTTAGTGAAGTCAGAACTTTATAACTTGGATTTGTAGACTAATTATAATTACTGAATGTAGCTTACTACAGATTTGCTCTTTCCATATTACGCTCATCAATTAATTGGGAGAAAAAATAACTTAGTATCCCATGTAGGGTTATATGAGTCAATCATTTTGAACTGGTTATTTAGGCATTGTTTAATATCATAGATGAGAATTCTGAACCTCTCACAGAACTTTCTCCTTCCCTTTTCTCCTCTTTCTACCTAAGGAAAATAATATCAGTATCCATAGACACAGTGATGAGGAGAATGGGGATGTGAAGTCACCATCACCATGGAAAAGATGTGCTGGTAACTTCATGTGTGCCACTCTAGGCCTCTTCTTGTCTCCTGGTGATGTGCCCTGCCTGTCTGGGTACCACATTTCTTGCTGGCACTCAGGGTTGAAATTTGTGGCTGGTGTGATTATCATGTCCTGCTTGGTTTGTCAGGATTCAGTGACACTGCTTATTGAATATTGCCTTTTCTTCTCTAGGTTGAAGGCTTGAAAAGAAAAGTGGGATGTATAAGAAAGCAGGCCTTGGGGGTAAGATGACTGCATAGGAGCTGCGCCAAACCAGCCTGGAGGTATTTAAGCAAAACCGCAGCAAAATACACTCTTCTTCTGAAAAGTGAAGGTGTATAGGTTCTTCTTAGACACAGCAGATAAGCAGGAAAGAACAAGATCCACCAGAAAGGAGGAAAATGGCCAGAATCCCACTGAGGTGCCGCTGGCCCCCCAACCCGTGCATTCCCCGCACTCCACCGGCACCTGCCCAGCACCGCCTGCCAGGAACCAGTGTCAAGCTGCAGCAGCACAGACCAAATGGGGATTTTCCAACCTCATCAGCCTCCTTGCAAAGTCAAGAAACCTGAAGGAAAGACAGCTGAGATCAGCTAAGGAGCTACTGAAAAGAATAGAGGCGGGACTGTGTGAGCAACTCCAGGCTTCCTGCACTCTCCTATTCCACAACCGTCAGAACCACAAACCTCCGGTGGCAGCAGGGCATCCAGCACAGCTGATCAGAACACCAGCTCCACATCACAACATAGAGGGATGGAGGTGGGCACTCAGCATTGGTGAGATTGGAAGCCACCCCAAAAAGGTAACGAGGCTGACTGACAAAAAAGCAGGTACATAGGCCTGCACTGGAAGTGCTAATCTCTCTTTCCATGTCAGGGGAGGTTATGGGTTACATATTCTTGGTTGGCTTTAACATTTTCAATTAAGCTGTATTTGGGGGTTGAATATTGTTGCCTTTGATGCTTTCAGATTTATAGGGCTTTTGTCTTTTGCTTCTGTCATTATTGGGTGCAGGGTGTGATTCAGATCCAGTCTGACCTGGAACCCAATTCAGAACAGAAATCTCAAGCTCCCAGCTGACAGAATTAAGGGTATAGAGCAACACACACCCTTACGGATTTTGGCTGTATAAGGCTATCTGTTCATTTTAATCCCTAAACTTGCATACTCTGGTTTTTATTCAATGTGTATATTGCTCAGTTGAAGTTTAGAATTTGCCAGTAAATTGCTCCACCCAGCCTATTAGAATACTTGAATAGCAGGCAAACTCAATACCTAGGATTACTTCTATGGTTAGATTGGAGTACAAGAGCTACATTTGGCACCTTAAACTCCTACTCTGAAGGTACATAAAGTTGAATTTCCAAATCTAATTGCATGGAAGATTATTAGAAAACCCAATTAACTCAGGATGCAAAAATTGCAACATTATAATACAAGAAACACAAAGAATCAAGACAATACAATCCCACCAAAAATTATGCATCCATCAGAAATGATCACCAATGAAACTGTTTTAGATGAAATGTCTGACAAAGATTTAAAAAAAAAAAAGATTTTATCTATACTCAAAGAAATCAAAGAAGAAATAAGCCAGGTGTGGTGGCGCATGCCTTTAATCCCAGCATTTGGGAGGCAGAGGTAGGAGGATCACCATGAGTTCAAGGCCATCCTGAGACTACATAGTAAATTCCAGGTCAGCCTGGACTAGATGAAACCCTACCTTGAAAAAAAAAGAGGGAAATCAAAGAAGAAAATAAAGGAATTAAAGAGGAAAACAAACTCCTGAAAGAGAACGCAGGAAACCAGCTTAATGAAATAAGGAGGTCATTACAAGACATGAGAAGTAAATAGAAATACTGAAGAAAAAGCAGGTTGAAATTCTATCTCTGAAGAACAGTCAGTTAAATAAAAAACTCTGTGGAAAGTCTCACAAGTAGAATGGATGAAGGAGAGAACAGAATCTGTAAACTAGAAGACCAGGTGGCAGAACCAATACAGCTCAACAAAGGAAAAGACAAACTAATAGGAAGGTATGAATGGGAATTTCAATATATCCAGGATACTGTGAAAATATCAAACATAAGAATTTAGTGTATAGTAGAAACAGAAGAATTTCAATCCAGAGGCTTAGTAGGAGCTTTCAACAAAATCATAGAAGAAAAATTTCCCCAAATTGGGAAAGAAATGCCAATGAAGATACAAGAAGCTTTTAGAATACCAAACAGACAAAACCTGGAAAGAATCTCTCCTTGCCATGTTATAATTAAACTACTAACCACACAAACTAAAGAAAATATATTGAAAGCAGTTAGAGAGATAAAGCAAGTCACCTATAAAGGCAAACCCATCAGGATCACAGCAGATTACTCAACACAAACTTTAAAAGCCAGAAGGGCTTGAAGTGATGTATTCCAAGTTTTGAAAGATATCAACTGTCAACCAAGATTACTTTATCCTGCAAAGCTATCTATCCAAATTGATGGAGAAATAAAGACATTACACACACACACACACACACACACACACACACACACACACCAGGGGAAAGGAATTTAGAATAACTAAACCAGCAGTCCAGAACATACTTGAAGGAATCCTTTACACTGAGGAGAAAGCAAAACACACACAGGAGGAAATAGGTAAAAATAAACCATACTCAAATAATAGTTAAAACAAGCCAATTGCAGAAGACACAAGGAAATGGAAAGACATTCCATGTTCTTGGATTGGAAGAATCAATATTGGGAAAATGTCAATCTCACCAAAAGCAATCTATACATTTAATGCAATCACCATCAAAATTCCAATGGCATTTTTCACCGAAATAGAAAAAAAAATCCTAAAATTCATTTGGAAGCACAAAAAAACCTCGAGTAGCCATAACAATTTTGAGCAACAAAAATAAGGCTTGTGGTATCACCATACCTGATTTAACCTATATTACAGAGCCATAGTAACAAAAACAGCATGGTACTGGCACAAAGACAGACATGTAGATCAATGGAACAGAATAGAAGCCCCAGATGTTAATCCAGGCAGCTACAGCCATCTGAGTTTTTCACAAAAATGTCAAAAATATTCACTGGAGAAAAGCAGCCTCTTCAAAAAGTGGTGCTGGGAAAACTGGATATCTGTATGTAGAAGAAGGAAAATAGATCTTTGTCTTTCTCCATGCACAAGAATCAAGTCCAAATGGATCAGGGTCCTTAATATCAGACCTGAAACTCTTAAATTGCTATAGGAAAAGGTAGGGGAAGCCCTTCAACATGTTGCCATAGGCAATGACTTTCTTAATATAACCCCAATCACTCAGGAAATGAAACCACTAATTAACCACTGGGATCTCATGAAATTACAAAGCTTTTGTACAGCAAAAGACACTGTGAATAGAGCAAAGAGACAACCTACCAAATGGGCGAAAATCTTTGTCATCTACACATCTGACAGAGGTTTAATATCCAGAATATACAAAGAACTAAAAGAAAAAATCAAAACAATAAAAAATCAAACAACCCAATTAAAAAATGGGCTATGGAACTAAATAGAGAGTTCTCATTGGAGGAAATACAGATGGCATATAAACAACTGAAAAAGTGTTCTTCATCCTTAGCCATCAGGGAAATGCAAATTACAACTGCTTTGAGATTCCATCTCACTCCTGTCTGAATGGCTATCATCAAGAAAACAAATGACAATAAATGTTGGTGAGGATGCAGAAAAAGGCGAACCTTTCTACACTGTTGGTGGGAGTGTAATCTGGTAGAGCCATTGTGGAAATCAGTGTGGATGTTCTTGAGACAGCTAAAAATATATTTACCATATGATCCAGCTATAGCACTTCTAGGCATATATGTGAAGGACTCTTCTCACTACCTTAGAGATACTTGCACAACCATGTTTATTGCTGCTCTACTCACAATAGCAAGGAAATGGAACAAGCCTAGATGTCCCTCCA